>JBBBDQ010000851.1:1017500-1245000 GCA_037127315.1 Ascarosepion bandense
TTGATTAGATTTTATAGGCTTTTGCATATTTATTACTAGCAGGATAGCCCAGCGTTGCTCAGGTGTAATGAAAGCTTTAAAATTAATCCATGGTCCTGGAGCTCAGACTCAGTCTAAAGAATATTTGTGTGAAGTTTGGTGAGAATTGGATAAAAATTGTGAATTTCTTTAAAGGACATACAGACAGATAAACAGACACACAGAAACATCTTGCCTGATATATATATATATATATATATATATATATATATATATATATCGATTTTATACACTATTGTAAGAACTGCAACCTTGAAACTTCTGAATATCGTTTCCTATGTCTTTGTCTATGAGTGTGTCAAATTGGATTAAAATTGGACCACCACTCCTTCTATAACCAGATTTTTTTAATTAAAGATTTTCAATATTTATCGGTGGTATCTCGACACAAAACCTAGCTCAGAACACTCCCAGATGCTTATAGTACAACTGTGTAAACTTTCAAGAAAATCGGTTCAGCCGTTTCGGAGTCTATAGGTAACGGATATACACACACACACACACACACACATACAGAGAATTCCATTTATAAATAAATTTAGATTCTTCAGTCAATCTAGTTTAAACATTCATGAGTCTGTTATGCCAACTATCACGGTCCTGCATGAAGGTCATTAGGGTGAAATTCTGTGTCATAATATAGCTGGTCAATGTAGGTGGTTTCTTGGTGACCAAACTGTCTTGCTCCATGGTTAGGTATCCAGAGCAGTAGATCACTTAGGAGTTCTTGCTTTGCTCACCAGCAATGTCCTGCAAAGTGCATTTTGCATTTGCACAAAATTGTTGAAATATCAAGGACAAATCTGTAGAGATGTGATTTAGTCTTATCACCAAGAGATATTAGGTAATGCTCTCGGCATCCAAGTGAAGGTTCAATCAATCTTAGACTCTATGGTTTTAGTGAATGTCCAAATAGTGGCACCATACATTACATAGATACTAAAATAAAAATCTTTGTTTGTAATCTAGCAAAATTAATTGCTAATTAAGATTCCACCTTCTTTTCTTGTCTCTTGTAATATTCTAGATGTCTTTGTTATGACTAAGTTCTTCAAAGATGAAAACAACCCTATAAAAGGAAAAAATGTCAGATAAAATATTTTGATTTGAAAAAATGTTTAGAAAATTGTGATCCTTTCCCAACCCATTTTTTAAAAATGCACTATACAAATAAATAAATTATTAGATTATATCATAAATTTTATTTATTTTTCTTATTTTCTGGTTGCCATATTTGATAAAGGACAAAAATGCTGAAGAAACAAATAAAGACAATGGAAGACAAAGAAATAGCTAGAGATTCTGGGAGTGATAATCAAATCAATTTTTCAGTGTCCTTCATCTTTATAAAGATTAGGAAAAAATTATTGCCAAGATAAAGACGTTAAATTTGTTTCAATATTATGAACAAGTCCTTGTTTTTTGGTGATGGCATCCATTTTTATAAGCACTAAATTGATAATGTGTTGGTAGCTTAATAGCACAGAAAGTGGAATTGGTGAATAGAATTCAAATTCTGACCTTGTCTATTGTGCTCACTTTTGTACTAATGCTCTTGGAAAAGGCATGACACAGTTAGACCTCATGATCTCTTTTCTTTTTTTTTTCTCTTGACAATAGGTTAAATAGGATAGACTGGGTTCTGATAACGGCCAGTCTAGGAGATAGATAACTTTGAATTCAGAGCCATAGAGGAAACAACACTTCATTATTTTTCCAAAGATGTCATGACATTTCACAGATAAAAAGAGAGAATCTGTGATCACCAATATCCAATCTATAGCATTTAAAAAGAAGCTATTGATAGGATAGGTTATTGATTCAAATATATCCAGGTTGTTTCATAATATTTGAAACAAAATGATTGGACACAAATCAAGGACCACAAATGATAGCATAATGGAAATTAAATTTAAATGAAAGGTAAAAGGATAATATTTTAGCATTTTCAACCATTAAATCTCAAACATGAACCAGAAATATCAAGAGATGCTCCGGATGTCTGATATTCAGTTGACTGATTCTTTGATTGGCTGACTCTTGTACTCTGGACACATTCTTATGTGCTCAGATTGTTATTGGAGGATCAGATGGTGATGAACTTGTTTGCTCTACAATCTTCACAAGTACCATGAATTCAAAATTCTTGACTAACTTGAAAATTTGACTCCTGTTTGGAAATGTTGAAATTGAACTTTCTTCACTGTCTTGCTTGAACAATCTTGAAATTTCAGAAGTCTTCACATAAAAGGTTTTCTGCTCTATCATTAAGACATGATTTTGCTATATTTGGTTGAATATGTGGAAATGTTAATCATTTCTCAGAAATATGTTTTTCAGAATTTTCAATTTCAATGTGTCTATCAAAACTCAGAATTTTTGTCTGAAATTAGAAGGAATTCTTTTTTAATTTAATGTGATTACTTTTTATCTTGGTTTCTATGACAACATTTTCATCATGTCTACCAGCCTTCTTTATTATAATCTTCTTTTTATAATCTATACTTAAAACAAGATTCTTAACATTTACAAAGAGATCCTGTCCTCATGCGTTTTAAGGTTTGAAATGTAGGCAATTCTGAATATTATTTCAGAATTTGCACCTTTTAAGTTGTTTGTCAAAATTACAGTTGTTTGTAATGCTTTGCAAGCTCCATTGATGTCACATTGTTGTCTGACATCATAACTGTGTCCATGTAAATTTTTTTTTTTTTTTTTTTTTTTTTAATATAAGTTGAGGACGAGTGTACTGTTGAAATATTGTTGAGCATTGTCAAACACGTTTTTCTTTTCTTTCCTTTCCTTAAATTGGGATCTTAAGTGGTGTAATAATGGTAATAATATTAGGTTGAGGTATCAATAATTTTTGTTTGGGGAATTATTTGTAATGATGAAAGTATCTGTGGTGAATACCAAATTAAAAGTAACTCTCTTCACTGCTTACAAATTTTGCAATCCAGTGTGAAATCTTAGTTTTGACTAATAGGCAAAAGGATTTACCCTGTACTGAAGGAAAAAGACAAAGCCAAATTTCATGATCCAGTGTTAATCATATTCTAACCAATGAAAGGGAGCAATTTACAAAACTGAGAAGTTAACAAGCTGGTGTGAAAATCTTTTGCTAATATACAGAAAAAGTGGAATCAGTCAGATGGAAGCAAAGGTCAGATATGCCATTGATATGATAAAAGAAATTTCAATTTGCTGAACCAGACACGTCTCAACAACATACATTTACTCTCCTTTTCTTTCTTGCATGCTATTTTCTTTTATCTCTTCTTTGTCCTCAACATTCTTGCTGTCAACAAAGACAACCACAACAATAAGGCACTTCAACTGACTCCTAAAAATTAACGTAGATAAGTACAATTTTCCTTTCATTTTCTTGCTGTTTCTAAATGAAAGGAACACTGACTTTATTCAGTCAGTTAAGTGCCATACGTGATACACGCTTGGGCGATCATGTCTCGAAAGAGACATGACTGACTGGGCAGAAGATTATCCCGCAGTAGGTTGCCATTGCTTTCTGCGGTAGACTGGTTGCTAACCAAGGCTATAGAACCTAATCTGTCCTGCTATTTAACCCATAACTGGAAGGAAGAGATGGATTAATACCTTTCCCAAGGGTATTTGCGTGTGAGTGAATACAATGGATTCAACTGGAATTCGAACTTGGCCCCCGGTTTCTCGTTCCGAGCCAATATCCACTGTACCACAATGCACATCCTAAGACGTTATTACTACTCTGTTAATCTTTTCTGCATACACACATTTTGCTACAACTATGAACTCTACACTCTATACTACACTTTCTCTTTGAACATTTATACAATGATTCTGCTTCCTACAAATTGATGTTATTCTGTTCTGTAAATAAGTTTCCATTTAAATATACAAAGAAAACACCTTTATTCTTTTTAATCTTTTGATGATAATTTTAACTTGTGGGGAGTTCAGTTATATTTAGAATAAGGCAAATTTAATAAACATGATCGAGCTACCCCCTATATATACTAATCATACATGGAAGTTAAAAAATAAATTTGTATTGCATTAACATTCCTTAAATTGTGAATATTGGAATACATGAAGTAAAGAAGGTATTTCTTATCCATCTAATAGAGAAATAAATTAGTTTACATCACATAATGTTGTTGGAGTTCAAGCAAGGGAATAACACTATGGAGACCTAAAGAAAAAATGTTTATAGTCAAGGAGTCATAACTGATTGGTAAGTATGCAATTTGTTTACAAAGTTTTTGTTCTGGAGAAATGTTATTGCAAGGCAAATCCAGGCTGGGGATTTCATTTGGGTTTTGGTGGTAAAGTTCAAAAGTCATTAGTGGAGAGCTAACCAGGCCAAAGTGCTCAGAAATTAGTCAATAGATTAAATGCATAATGGTCTATCATATACAGACCCTGATAAGATGTAGGATGACACTGTGTCACTCAAACGTTTGTTTCTAGCGTTTCCCTTAAAGTCTTACTAACCAGCAACCATGAGTGTTATATGAACTTTAGATAAAAGAACTGCGTTGTTCTTGTTATATAGTAACATGTCATGTTTGGCAAACAGTTAAATAATCTGTTGTTTAAACATCGTTACAGGTAATGGAAAATAAGTTGCATACACTGAAAAATGTAATAGATTGGCTGGAATAGATTCAGTTATTTTTTTTTTAAATTTTTATTTTATTTTATTTTGTGTGTGTGTGTGTGTCATTTGTTTTTTTTCTTTTTTTAGTTTTTATCTTGTGTTCCTAAATGACCTGATACTTATGTGCTTGATTCTACCCTTCATATTGTTATCAACCCCTGAGCAAGGTCCTGCTATTTTAAAGATTTCTCTTTCACTCATATTCTCTTCTCACACAGCATTACAGCTCCTACGTTTTATTCACAATTATTGTATCTTATCTTTTTGCTTGAATTTTTCTGAACCTTGAAATCCCAGAGTATTTTGATTTTTGGGTTCCAGTCTCTGATTTATGCTCGTACCACTTGTCTATACAATCTAAGCCAAATTCTTTGTACAGTTCACAGAAATGTTGTTGGAAGGCAAATGCAGGGTGAAGTTCAAGTCATTAGTGAAGACCTAACCATGGTAAAGTATTCGGAAATTAGTCAATAGATTAAATGCATCACAGTCTATCATATACCAACCCTGGTAACAGATATAGGAAGTCGGAAAGCCAAATACTTTTGTTTTATACATACTTAACAAAAAGTAACTTTCCCTATACTCATTATTGAAACATGGATTCATCCATCTGTTATGGCTAGAATGTTTGCTCATGGTTCAGTGGCAAAAAGTGGGTTGCAAAGGTGTAGCTTGTCGCGCTAAACTACTGTATTCTTAATCCATATAAAATATAAATACTTTGTCACTCAACCTTTTGTTTCCGCTAATCACTTGAAAGTAGATCTACATCACATAATGTTATGAAAGTCGGGTGCCCCTGCTGCTCTCCTTGGGCTTCTTGACAAAATACAAAGGAGGATCTGTAACGTGGTTGATACTGACTTGGCAGACCTGCTGCAACCACTCTCTCACCGGCGTGATGTGGCTTCCCTGTGCCTCTTCTACAAGTACTTTCATGGCTTCTGCTCTGATGAGCTTAGGTCACTGGTGCCGCCTAAGCACGAATTTACATGAGATACTAGATTGGCAACTAGGTCCCACCCTTTTACAGTTAAACAAATAAGATGTAACTGTAAATTCTACTCCAACAGCTTCTTTTCTCACGCTTCCCACCTGTGGAACTCCCTTCCACAAGTCTGCTTTCCCGACAGCTACAATCTCCAGGTGTTTAAATGTAGGTGTCAATAGACACCTATCACACTAACTCCCAATTATTCTCAGAACACTCTCATCTACCCAACCCTCATTCTCGGTATCCTTACCCGCCTATCACCCACCCTCTGACATTTCCTATATTTAATCATTCTTTCTCCACTCTATGTAGCCCCCTGCGCAGTAGTGGCAGTGACATGGCTTGCTTGGGGTGAAACGCTTATAAAAAAAAAAAAAGTTCAAGCAAGAGAATAATTCTATGGAGATATTTTTAAAAATATGTAGTGTTTATGGTGCAAGAGTCATAATTGAGTGGCAAGTATACAATTTGTTTGCAAAGTTTTTGTTCTGAAGAAATATTGTTGGAAGATAAATTCAGTCTGGGTTGTTTATCACACTTTAATGATGAGGCTCTGAAGTTATTCATGGAAAGCAATCTATAGCAAATTACTCAGGAATTAGTTAAGATATAATCTACCATATGCTGAGCTTTATAAAAGCAACAGAAAGACAGGAAACTTAGTATTTTGTTTCCATATATTTTAGTAAAAAGAACAGTGGTTCATGTGTTCATAATGTTGTAGGAATCACCTTTTTGTTTGCAAGGTGCATGAACATTTTTTAGTAAATGTTTAATGCTCCTGGTACATTTGTCCCAAAAACAATATTGGCAGATTCATATGAGTCCAGGTAAAAATAATTCATAAAACAAGGAATTTAAAACAAATGAAAGTCAATGCTTGTTACTAATAAAAGGAATTATGTGTGTACATCATTGAAATTAAAAGAAATATTAAAACTAGCTATAAGAATGTATATACGTTTGCGTGTGAGAGTTCAGTCAACAGAGGGCCAAGGAAGTGAGCATGTCCTAACAGCAGCATTTCTTGTTTATGTTCAACTACATCTGGAAGCAAGATGAAGAAAAGGCAATGTTTGTAGTTTTATAGATTTGAAAAGCTCTATCTAACAGGTGTTTTTTGGCAAAGCCAAGTAGGGTAACCTACAATATCAAATCTCATTTCACAACAAAGGAATAACCCATTTCTTCAATATATCATAACTGTTGATGACAATGGGTTACATATAACAATGTTCAATGCAAAAAGGTAGTAGATTGACAAGGATAAATCTCCACAAGCAGCCCCAAATGCTTAGCCCCATGGAAGAAAGGTAATTTAGTTAATGTGATGAGATTGTTGGGTATTATTCAATTAGAGTTCTTAAATAGAAATGAAAAATTAAATGCCTATTATGTCCAGCAGCTGCAATATGTTCATAAAAGTTTGGTTGAAAAGCACTCATGCTTGCCAATAATAAAATTGTTGTTCTCTTCCATGCAAAACCAAGGTTACATACAAGGAAAAAAATAAAATTGGAACTCAGTCTGTTCTACTCCACCAGCCATATTCTCCTGACTTTGCAACAACCAATTATTACATTTTTTTTTTCCATTTTTTCTGTTTTTTCTGTTTTTTTCCTTTTTTCACTTTTCGTTTTTTTCCATTTTTTTTCCATTTTTTTTTTTTTTTTTTTTTGTTTTTGTTTGTCTTACTGCTTTTTTGGTCTTTTTTTTCAATTGTGGCAAAACGATTTGAAGAGAAATGCCTGCTAAGTGGTAGCACGGCATTGCAAATAATGAAGAGTATATTGAATTGAATAAGATGTAATTGCTTTTCTGTTTTTAGAAGAATAATGTTGATGTGTGTTGGGATGCAATGGGTATCGGCTCAGAATGAGAAATTGGGAGCAGAGTTCAAATTCCAGTTGAATTTGTTGTATTCACTTATACGCAAATACCCTTGGGAAATGTATGAATTCATCTCTTCTCTCTAGCTATGGGTTCAATAGCAGGAAAGATTGGGTTCTATAGCCTTGGTTGGTAACCACTCGACTTCAGAAAGAAATGGCAACTTACTGTGGAAAAATCTTCTGCCTAGTCAGTCATAGATTGAAAAAGACATGATTGTCCAAGTGTGTATCATGCATGGCACTTGATTGATTGACTGATTATTTAAATGATCAAAGATAAAAATAATTCAGGTAGAAAATAAAAAATTGAAAAGATTTTAAAAGAATAAGAAAGGTATAAAATAAAACTGCAGAAATTTTGAATAGCTTTTTTTTTTTTTTTTTCTGTTTTTATGTCTAACTTTTTTGTCTAACCTTTTTTTATTGTATAGATTTAATATTTTTTATAAAAAGAAACTATAAAAATGTGGTAATAAAATAAGCACCTCCCATCTCCCCTCCTGCTTATCACCATCCATTATAATAAAATAAACACTTTTAGCACTAAAATTGAGTTAGTCAAATATAGCTTAATAACTAAAAATTGTTACTTTATTACAAAAATTTTTTCTTATTTTTTTGTCTTATTTTGTTTGTTTGTTTTTTGTGTATTTTTTTAATACAAAAAAATCCATGCAAAAATTTAGTTTCTTTTGGATAATTTCGTTTTTGTAGCATTTATAGTGATTTTTTTTTGTTTGTTTTTGTAATGTGATATATAACAAAATTCAAATGGAAAATAGAAAAAAACATTTTACCTTTTTTAAATTTGATTTGCTTGATTTCTTTCATACAATCTTTCCAAAATTCTTCTCTTTGTTCATATCGTTCTTTAAGATTTTATCCTACTTTACAAAAATCTACTTTTATTGGTGAATTTCTGCCTAATGAAATAATATCTGTCTTTTGATTATTTGTCTTTGACTCTGAAAGTCTAGAGGTTAGCATTATATTTTGCTGAAATCCATTTTTCTTTGGGCTGTGCAGACTTCTTTTTTCCTGGTACTGTTTTACTTATTTTTTTTTTTTTAAAAACATATGGTTACCGTAGTAACCTTGATGCCATGCTTGGGCATTAAGCAGACATGATGGAAGTAGGTGAGAGAAGTGTGTGTAGGGTGGGACCATCATTCTCATAGAAGATCTACATTTAGTTTCTTTATGAACCAGATTCATAGCCAGACAAAGCTTAACAAAACTTTGGAAATATTTCAAGAAATTTTCAAATTGTATTAGAAACCGATTTTTGTAAAAAAAAAAATTCAATGAAGGTATATATATTGAAAAGAATATTCAATAGATGTATTTTCATTATTCAAGGATATAAAGATAAAGAAAGTGTTTTGCTGTTAAAAAAAATGTCTGATGCACCAATAATCCCAAAATACAATTTTTTTAAAAAAAAATAAGATTTATTATTTTTATAACAATCTCATAAACATTTTACATTTTTATAACTTGGATATTTGTTAGGGCAGCAATTTTTCTCACCGAATTACATGAGGTACACCCTCGTGCAAATTAATTGAAACAACTGCTTTAGTTTCCTTTCTTTCCATACAGTCAGTTTTAGACCCACTGGAGTGACAGGGTGTAATCAATTTCTATATTTTCCTTAGATGTGGTCATTTGCAGTGGGGAATCAATATGAATCAATTTTTGGGTTGTATGATGAAATTTGTTTGGCCTTGAAAAATATTGCGTCATCCGTGATTGCATCAGATTTTTATCACACCCAGGCACATTGTCTTGGCAGTCGATTAGTTATTTTATGGCCATTGTCTGTAATGGACATTACTCCAAGGAAGTGTCCAAAAATTGTAATGCTGCACAAACACACTGGCAAGCCTTAGAGAGGGATTGCGGATATTGTTGGTGTCAGCCTTTCAACTGTCAGTCATGTTATCAAGGCAAAGAAACAAACTGGATCTATCAGTCCAAAACGTAAAGGAAACTGCAGTGAGAAGAGAAAATAAAATGCCAAGAGATGGCATATACATAAGGGAAAGTGTGAAATGTCCTAGGAAGCCATTATTCATTTTATTTCAATTTGCACATGGATGTAAATAAATTTAATTTATTTGGACCTAGAATTGCAGAGTCTTAGCTTCATTTTCATTTCAGAATTATGACATGGTTTAGCCATTATAAATAATAGCATTCATTAAGATAAAATATCATTATTCTTTCTGAGTTTGATAAACATCACAAGGTAGTATATTGACTTTATACCATAATAACAGCTGATTGCTGTAAAAGACATACATAGTAGCAATAGCTGGTATTTAAAAAATGTTGGTTTCTTTTTAGAAACACTTTTTTCTTTACTTTTTGTAGGGTCAGAGCCCTTAAGTGGAATGTGCTCCTCCCTTGCCAGTCAGTAAGTAGCACTTTTTTTTTTTTTTTTCAGAAATTTAGAGTTTTAGGTTAACAAAAGGTGTATCTTTTATCATAACCAAACTTTTATTATTTTATTTAATGAAATTTTAAACTGTTATTTGCTTTTGATTTGTACTGTTTTGTTGAAAATATAGGAATGTGAAAGGGGATTGTCTCCCTTGGTTAAGATTAAGTCATGAGAGCCATGTTATGGCCAGTAGGTGATGTAAATTGGTGGGGTGATGACACTTGAGTTGCTATTTATCACGTTTAGATTTAAGACATGTCTGCCTATGTCAGTTGCTGATGATAGACTGCTAAGGTGCTAGATATCATCTGAAGTCTACAGCAATAAGAACAGAATAGCCGACATGATACATTGAAGTTTGTAGAACATGCCACTGAGCTGGCTGTTTCTCCCTCAGAAAATAGTCATTTTTTGCTTTTCCACTCTTGCTTTATTCATGTTACAATTTTTCTGACAAATTAATGCCAAATATCTAAATCTAAACTTATTTATAAATGGAACTTTGTGTGTCTGTCCGTTACCTATAGACTCCGAAACGCACGAACTGATTTTCTTGAAAATTTACACAGTTGTACTATAAGCATCTGCAAGTGTTTTTATCTAGGTTTTGTGTCGTGGTACCCCTCGAGGTATCAAATCCATAATTGAAAAACTCAGGTTACAGAAGGAGTGGTCCGATTTTAATCAAATTTGATACACTCATAGACAAAGACATAAGAAATGATGTTCAGAAGTTTCAAGGTTGCAGTTCTTACGATAGTGCAGAAAATCCATAATATATATATATATAAAAAAGGCAAAATGTTTGTGTGTGTCTTTGTTTATCTGACTGTAAGTCTTTTTTTTTTTTTTTTTTTTTTTTCAGCCCTTTTATTTTAGTTTTGCTTTGGGTTTGGCTCTAAGTAGGTATAATTGTAATTTTTAGTCTCAGCCATGATACCATTTACTCAGAGGACTTATTTAGCCTTCAAAATTCAGTTTATGATGAAAAAACTTATTTGATATCGATACGAGGATATGAAAATTTCACTTACATCCATTCATTTTTCTTTCAGTCTATGGTTTCACTTTAACTGGAAACAACTATTGCTTTTTAGTCTTTCGTGCCAACGTCCAAAGAGTCTGAGCTCCAGGACCATAGATTAGTTTTAGAGCTTTCATTACACCCGAGCAACGGTAGGCTATACTGCTAGTTATATAATATTTGTGATTGTCCCTTCCTCTGTTCAGTCCCTAATTTTCATAATCGTTATGCTTTGCCAATATCTTATAAATAATGGATTACTTAATTTTGATCATTTGGGAAGACATATAGATGCTATTTGGTTTCAGTGAAAAAAGAAATGAGTATAGAAATGATTAATGTTCCCTGCTACTTGGTTTTAACCAGGAAATGAAAATAGAAGTGTTTAATGTCTGTTTCAGTAAAATGGAAAAAGTTGTTAATTTCAAATCTTTTTATTTGTACCCTCTTGCCTTAAAAATAATGATCAGCATTCCTCCTGCCTCCTATAAGCACGGACCAAGCGATTCTCCCTGAGAGCAATACACTGCACCTCCTCGGCCTTACCCTCTCTTCTGATCTCAAATGGAACCACTACATCGAGTCCATAGCTAAATTCATTGCTAAGAAGGTTGGGTCACTGTGTCGAGCCAGGATGTTTTTTCCACCTGAATCCATCCTGCATATATACAAATCAACCATCCGTCCATGCATGGAATACTACTGCCATATATATTCAGGCGCCTCTGCTGTTCATCTCAGTGTTCTCGACAGACTCCAAAGGAGAATCAGTAATGTGATAGGTACTGACTTGGCGGCTCAACTACAGCCACTTCCCCACCGACGAAATGTGGCCTCCCTTTGTCTGTTCTATAAATACTTTCATGGCTTCTGCTCGAACAAACTTAAGTCTCTGGTGCCTCCTCAACAAGTGTTTACTTGTGCAACCAGATTGGCAACTGTGTCCCACCCATTCACAGTTAGGTTAGTCAAATGCAGACGACAATTCTACTCCTACAGCTTCTTCTCTCGCACTTTCTACCTGTGGAACTCGCTCCCATATTCTTGCTTTCCTGACGGCTACAACCTCCAGGAATTTAAATGCAAGGTCAATACTCATCTATGAACCACTTGACTCTAGTTCTTTCCCCACCCCGTATATCTTTTCCTTTCTCTCCACCTTTGAAACTGTCATCACACCTGTATTCTCATCCTTCTCTTGCTCCTTTCTAACTGGTTCATCTTCCTCTTCACTCTCTTCTAATTAATCTTTTTACACTTATGTAGTCCCCTGTACATCAGTGGCATTACCGCCTTGCTCAGAGTGATACGATTAAAAAAAAAATGTATATGGTTTATTAATACAATATTATTAAAGTTGTTATGCTCAAATATTTAACAAATTCAGTAACAGAATTTCTATGGTTATTTTATTGTTGTAAAACTCGTTTATCAAATCATTAACTGAAGAGTTAATTGAATGAAATTTTTATAGGTTGAAACTAATTTACATAAAGTTTCTTGTATGATATATTGGTATATAAAATCTTTTTGACAATGATGTTTGTCATTCCTTTCTTTCTGTTATTCTGTTCTGTCTGTTGTTACAATATCATGGATATAATAATGCCTAGAATAGAGAAATGTAAACTGGAAATATTCTTTCTTGCCCAGTATCCTTACTAAAACCATTTTTATTGTTTATCTCATTGGTAGATATACACATCCATTCATCTGAGTTTCATGTTAAGGGACAAAAGCTGTTTTCCTGGGGAAACTTTTGAACTATAAAAGTGACATAACCTAAAAACATAGTGTCTGGTATTTTGTTCAGTGATGTAGTCTCTATTTCCTGAACTTATTTTATTTCATATAACAGTTTTTATTTTCTACATTTTGTATGACTAGCAAGACTATTCTAAAGAATTTGTTTTATGTTTAAAATGTGCTCTTGAAAAGAAATGTTAAAATCATCTAAAATAAGTTATAGGAACAAAATAAAATTTGAATTTATTGCACATAGGAAGAAGAAATAACTGCGACATCCTACACGCAAACAGGTATATACACACATAAAGAGGAAAAATCAACCTAACACCAATAAAAAAGTGTATAAATTATTCTTTTAACTTAACATAAAAACATTGAAAATGATAAAGTTGAAAGATTTGCTGATCTCATGATGAGTGAACCAAACAGTTAAACAAATCTTTGTCTATGAAACTCTAAAATAATGGTACTGAATATAACATCAAACAGCTAAGTGACATGTTTTATATATATATATATATATATATATATTAGTCATCCACATACAAGCCCGCTCATCAGTGTGGCTAGGCACATCCACTTGCTTCTGGCCGGGATCGAAACTCGACCGATTTGGTGTCAGTCGGAGTTGCTACTCCCTAAGCCATCGGTGCATGGAATCAGAGAAGGGAAATTTTAACGTGTTGTATATAAGCAGTGTATACACACGCCAGTCACCGAAAGAACTCAATCCATTTCTGAAGAGTCACGCTTATAGCAGACGTGGAAACTGTTTTTAAAATTTTCTTCTCCAGAGAGCTCAATCGTAATGAGAGCATAATATATTAGTCATCCACATACAAACCTGTTTCGCTGTATCACAGTTCATCAGTGTGGCTAGACATATCCACTTGCTTCTGGCTGGGATCAAAACTCGACCATAGTTAATTGCTGGCTTTATCTCTGTCCAAGAATTTAATCTTTTTGTGATCGCTTTACTTATGATGATGACATTGATGACGAAGTAAACCAATTTTTACATGGGAAAGCTGATGGCATTTACTGCATATTAATGGTGGGAGAGGACAAGGCCAATTTAGTTGAGTCTTTCTCTCTTGGAATTTGACTTCTTCCTTTTCTCTTCTGGTGGATTTGAAGTTTTGGGTTCTGATGGTGATAATATAGGTACCTCCAAATCTGTTGACACAAGGAAACATTTCTTTTTAATAAGATAGATTTTGATGATTGAACTTCGTTTTTAAGTTTTAGATTTTTTTTCGTCATGTATACCAAATTTTGATATGCGTTGTGGTGCATTGGATATCGGCTCAGAATGAGAAATTGTGAAGCCGAGTTTGAATTCCAGCTGAATTCATTGCATTGACTTATGCACAAATAACCTTGGGAATGGTATTAATCCGTCTCTTCCTTCCAGTTATGGTTTAAATAACAGGACAGATTGGGTTCTATAGCCTTGGTCAGCAACCATTCTACTGCAGAAAGTAATGGCAACCTACTGCGGGATAATCTTCTGCCTAATCAGTCATGTCTCTTTCGAGACATGATCGCCCAAGCGTGTATCACGTATGGCACTTAACTGACTGATACCAAGTTTTAGCAAATCTATGGAGGCACACATATATAATACCTCGTATAATGATCTCAGAATTTATCACTAATGTCTAAACCGTCAAATGTATACACCTATTTTCTCAGATCAATGATTAAAACTGGCTTCAAGAGAATGAACCCTGTTAGAATCATCCTTCATCAAATCTTATGGACTGACACTACAAAATCATAAAGGACTTTATCAAATAGCAGAAACCGTATCACTTTAAGACTTCCAAAAGCTGCAGCAACTAAGATGAATAGCATATTTTTTTTTTTTTTAATCACATGACCCCAAGCAAGGTGGTAAGGCCACTGGTATGCAGGAGGCTACGTAAGAGTGAATAGATTGGAAAAGAGAAAGCCGGAAACCACATCCTAAACAGGGAACAAGGGATGAGCCTCTACACCTGTTCAACAGACGTGGGTGGAGTGTGAACCAAGCGATAGTTCAGTCTATCTACTCCAATTAAAAAAAAAATAAGCAAAAAAGAAAGTGAAAAGATTGGAAAAGAGAAAACCGGAAACCACATCCTAAACAGGAAACAAGGGATGAGCCTCTACACCTGTTCAATAGATGTGGGTGGAGTGTGAACTGGGCGATAGTTCAGTCTATCTACTCCAAATATGTAACTTGAAGAGAAAATAACACAACCAGGATGTTGACTTTCCCCACTACCCTAAACAAAAAGTTACGAAGGAAACTTCCATCAATACTAAAATGTAGTAACAGTAGATTTGAGAAATTTTATGTAATTTTAAAGTGGCAGTAATGCCGTTCAGTCAATGAATGCCAAATGTTTCTTTATAAGGAAACAGCTATCACACCATTACCACTGGACTTGTTGGTTATCATTGCTGTTCTAGTCTCTGATTATCTTCAGGTGTCATAAATTTTGGGAATTTTTTCATTTTAAGCCCCTTATTTCATGGATTGATTAAAGTTCCAAGAAGACTTCTATGATGGACACCTGAAGAAGCCTTTTGTGTAAAAATGATTGTAATAGTTTAGGTCAAAATTAGAAACAGCTTGTTGTACTACCTGCATCTCTTTATTCCTCTTTTACATATTCTCAATTTATAAAACTAATCTTTATAATTTCATTTTGGATGTTAAAATAAGTGTTAGGGATTAATATGAAAGTTAATTTTTGTGATAGTGGTATTGTTCATCATAATTATTACAATTCAACTTTACTCATCACTCGTTTTCTCTCTCTCCAAGTTGAATTTATATCTGGAACCTCTTGACACAATTGAAACATCCATTGGCTGAATATATATGGTCTACAAGGGATAGGGTGATGTGGAAGGCCATGATTGCCTATGTCCTGAAGGGATATGGCACAGAAAAAGAAAGACTGTTTATTTCAGAATTAGTGGGAAAACTCATTTATTTTGTCTGTATTGTGAATCCCCCTCCCCTGATATTTTTTTTTTTTTTTTTTTTTTTTAAGCTATGGTTAGTTGGGTAAATTCTAAAAATATTTTTTGTCAAAGAGCAGAATTGTTGGCTTAGACAGGGAACTGTGGTATTGAGCTTTGAAACAAAAGTAGTTGTTGATTTCTACTTCATTTCAGCTTGGTTGGAAATTTTAAAGTTAGAATTTTTTCATTCTCTACAATTCTTCAGCCAAATAGTTAACCCCCAAACTGGTGTCAAAACATTATGAAAGTATAAAAATTTACTTTTATAGAAATATATACATAAAAATACTCTTATAGAAAAATGTACATTTTTGAAGGAAAAAAAAAATTACCAGCAATACATTTTTGAATACAAAACTAGAAGACATCTTCAGTTTTATAAAATAAACCAAAAAAAAAAAAAAAGTTTCATTAAAATCTGATTAAATCAACCGTCTCAACATAACTGAAAATTAAAAAAAATACCTTAAAAAACCCACACTTTTGGCCTTAACACACAGGGTTTGATATGCCGTTAAACAAAACTCACTCATCTTTTGTACTGTTTATTCATTTCATCTCCTGAGCATGTATGACTTTTTGGCACTACTAAGTCCAGGATTGAACTCTCAACTGCCAAATCATCTGATATATTTAAAACAACACTTTAATCTTCTAGAATGACTATTGTGTACATTGCCTGGTTAGATGGGGACAAGAGCTAAACTGTATTTATAACAACCAAGATTCGTATGCAGGCCTCAATAACACATTAGCTTTCTTTTCAAATATTTCTTTCAAATGACATTTTTTTTCTTTATTTCAATCTGAAAAACAAAACTAATCTTTAAATAAATTATTAGTAGTACAAAACTATTAAAGCCAAAAATAAATTAAATTTAATACTTACAGGCATTGTGGAAAAATGCAAGATGAACAATAAAAAATAAAAAAATAAAAAAACGAAGGAAGAACAACCGATTGGTTTCAATCCCAACCTCTTCAGGGTCATCTGGGAATTTTATTTCATTTTTTAAATTTAAAGATGAAAATGTATAAGAGATAAAAAAAAATTATAGACAGCAAAAAGGTAGGAAAAAAGACATTGAGGAAATTATTTTTCCTCTTCTATTCTTTTTCCTGTAAACATTTGACACTGATAATATGAAGTCCAAGGAGGCCATCTCTCTGTTTACAGAGAGATGGCCTCCTGAACCTAATATACAGTGACTCAAATGCCTTCAAATGGAATAATGAGTGCAAAACTGACAGAACAGAAAACTGGTCTGCACTAAAGTCAATCACACAATCTCTGCTATTTATCAAATTTTGATTAATAGCTAACATGAATGTATTCACTATCTGGCTCATATGGGCATCCATAATATTGTAACTATTCTATCTATGTAGTTTAACTACTAAAATCAAAATTACACAATTTTTACTCTTCTAGGTATTTAAAAAAATAAAATTTTGTATGACTGTTGGTTGTAGATTTTGTGTTTGTAAAATTCACACACACTATTTTATGAATTTCAAATTTTGTTGAGACAACTAAAGACCTTTTTTTTTTTTTTTTTGCTTTTAGCTGCTGTTTAAGTCAATTCATTGCTTGAGTTTTTGTATAACCTGTAAGAAAATAGGAAAAGTATTTTTTGTAAGAAAATAGCTCTTAATATACCAAATAGATTAGTAAAATGCAAAATACTAAGATGAAACTGTACCATCATCCAAATAATGTACCTTGGTGGTTCTCATTAATGCACAAAAGAATTTTCCAGCATTTTCTTTGTCAAAAAATAGATTATTTTGAAATCTGATATGCTGGTTAGCATACCTTAGTTTTTCTGTTATTTTCTGAAGAGAAAATGTTTTGTTCTTTTTTCTCTTTTCTTATAAATTATACACTTGAAGGCTAAAGAATGAATTGATTAATATTCAACTGTTTTTTAAATAACCTTACATCTCTTTGTACTTTTGAAATTTGTTTTTCTAGTCTGATTGCCCAAGCTGGTTTGTTCAAGCTAACAGTGGTTTTGTTATTTTATAATTTTTTTAATAAACTAGCTGAATATTTATTTTACGAGCAAAAAAAAAAAAAAAATTTTTTTAAAGTTCTCATACCATCCTAAATTTTCTGTATAAATAACACTTTAAGCAAGACATCTTCACACTGCTCCCTGTTTTTTTGAATAGGAGTAGAGGTTATTCCCTGTTTATAATTAGGTTTTTGGTTCCTTGTAAAGTCTTCCCATTCTTTTTCACTCCAAATCACACTTTGCATCATAGTGGCCTTATCATCTTGATTGGGGTGAATTGAGTAAAAAGAAAATCCATAAAAAGTTATTAATGTAATGTTATCCCTCATATACTGTGAATGCAATTAAGTGCCATATACTTAGGTGATCATGTCTTCTTTTGATCCATAACTGACTAGGCAGATTTTCCCTCAGTAGCTTGCCATTTCTTTCTGTGGTGGACTGATAATCAATGAACCCAATCTGTCCTGCTATTTAACCAATAGCTAAGGAGAGAAAAGATAGATTCATACCTTTCCCAAGAGTATTTGTGTGTAAGTGAATGCAACAAATTCAACTGGGATTTGAACTCTGCTCTCGGATTTCTCATTCCAAACCAATGTTTATTTTGCCACAATGTACAATGCAATTTGCTAATATATATATAAAATACTGAAAGAAATGGAGTGGACTGAGCTGTCTTGTTCCACTGATGTAAGGTTGAGAGCAGGAACAGATGAATTTTAGCCATATGCAAATTTATAAAAGATAAAAGAATTTCAAATTCAACCTCTACAGTGGTGTTATCCTAAAGGAACTGAAGACTTAATTAAGATTTATTATCAGTGGGCATAATTTTAACAATATAAGATATGTAGATGACATTGTGTTGATGGCTGACTTGGAAAGAAAACTACAAGACATCTTAGACAAAATAATAAATGAAAGCAAGAAAAAAAAAAGGATTAACCATCAACTGAAATAATAATAATAATAATAATAATAATAAAAACTAGGACAAATCCCAAGATGCAAGCTACAAATAGAAAGTTCAAAAGTTTAAATATCTGGGAACTGCTTTTTTTTTTTTTTTATAATCATGTCACCCCAAGCAAAGCATTTTACTGCTACTATTAAGCAGGGGGTTACATAGGATGTAAGTTATGAGAAAGAGTGACAGGTTACAGGGGGTGTCAGGAAGAGGGTAGGAGAAGGATGAGAATACTGCTGAGAGTGGCATGGATGAAGAAAGAAGCATGAGAGAGAGAGGAAGCAAGTTAGTGAGATAGTAGATGACTATTGACTTTACATTTGAATTCTTGAAGATTGTAGCTGTTGGGAAAGCAAGTAAACAGAAGGGAATTCCACAGGCGAGAAGTGCGAGAAAAAAAGTAGAATTTGCGTTTACAATTTATTGGTTTCATAGTAAAAGAGTGGGACCTAGTTGCTAATCTTGTGGCTCAAGCAAATTCATATATGGGGGTACCAGTGAGCTAAGTTCATCTGAGAAGAAGCCATGAAGTATTTGTAGAAGAGACACAGGGAAGCCACACTGCGCCGGTGAGAAAGTGACTGTATCTGAGCTGCCAAGTTGGGATTGATCACATTACAGATTCTCCGTTAGATTTTGTCAAGGACCCCTAGGTGGATAGCAGGGGTACCTGACCAAATATGGCAGCAGTAAATAGAGGTCGGAAAATGAGGTCTGAAAATGCAGTTGGTGAGCAAAAGAGCTGACAGACAGAAATTTTGTGAGAAACAAAGAAAAGAGTGCTAGATTGTTGTGTGTTATCCAACTTTGCCAAACATTCACTGCCATATACAATCTTCTTGTGGAAGAGGCGAAAACTAGATGCAGCAGAAACGTGGTTCCATCCAAGGATACTGAGAATTTAATTTGTTAGAGTGAGTAAGCAATGAGAAAGTCTTAAAGAAAATGGCAGCAGAAATAACTTCTATTCAGAATCAGGAAAAGAGAAGCTAAAATTCCTTTAAGGAAGGAGGGCTTAGAAAAATTAACTCTCACAAGACTGCAAGACAGAGGGAAAAGTAGTGAGCCACTTAACTGACCAGATTGTGTGAATGGATGGTAGGAGCCTTAGCAAAGAGAGAAAAACTGCAACAAGAAAGAGAAAGTTGTGGAGAGTCATGACCACCTAAGTTCTGATGTTGGTATTTTGAGAAATAAAGAACAATTCTTAACATTTTTCTATGAGTTAGCAAATGTTTGGAATAAAAGGAAGATAATTAAAATATGGTTTTCTTGTTCGGCATTACATCATCCAGATGTAATGCAATGGACATTGGCTCGGAGTGAGAAATCAGAGAGTCAGTTTGAATTCCAGTTGCACAAATACCATTGGGAAAGGTATGAATCCATCTTTTTTACCTCCAGCTATGGGTTGAATAGCAGGACAGATTAGGTTCTTAACCTTGGTTGGCAATCTACTGCAAAAAGAAATGGCAACCTAACGCAAGAAACTGTAACATATAGTCAGTCATGGATCAAAAGAAGACATGATCACCCAAGTGTGTATCATGTATGGCACTTAACTGACTGATATCATTCTTAGCAAATTAATATGATCGTGTACAACTTAGCAGTTATAGATTAATCCTACTAATCGCCACTTTTCAGAAATCTAGACTGAACTGTTATGTGATATCTATCTGGTAGTGTATATTGGACCATCTTCTCAAAGATGGAGAGACTCTATACAACAGAAATGTAATTCTACAGAAGGATACTGAGGTTACGGTAGACTGAACATGTGAGCAATGACAAGGTTTTGGAAAGGATAGAAATTAAAAGAAAAATTATTCGTTTGGGACATTTCTGGTACATGTAATGAGGAAGGAGGGTTTGGAGAATCTAATACCCGCAGAACAGAGAGAGAGAGAGGGGGGGGAAGAAAGCAGCATGAAATATTCTTGATGGGCTTGAGAAAGTGGATGGTGGAATGAGGTTTCAGAGAGATAACAAGAGGGGGAAAAGGATAGGGGCAAGTGAAAGTCCCTGAATGTTTGTCCTGAAAAAACATGAAGCATAAACAAGAGTGGCTGATCAATTATGTCTGGGAGGGTTTTAGTGTTATTAAGTCTGCAAGAATTTCTGCCTTTTTTTTTTTTTTTAAAAAGCAGTGTGACAATCTTATAATACTTTTTCCAAAGATAATATAACCCTTTCTAACAATCTTGCTTGAATTTAAATAAAGCTTCTTTACCCTTTAGTCAACATTTTTGTTCCTCTCTCTGTCTATCAATAGCTTTTGTATGAAAGAATTTATCATTTTCTGTTCGCTATCAGTTTCTTGTTTCTGGTGCCAAGGAGTCACAAGACAATTCATGTCACTGAAACTACTTTAGGACTAACAGTCAAATCTCTGTCACTTTCAATACTTTTAGCTCATGACAATCAGTTAAGAGCCATACATGAAACACACTTGGGTGATCTTATCTCGAAAGAGACCTGACTG
This sequence comes from Ascarosepion bandense, assembly GCA_037127315.1. NCBI lineage: Eukaryota > Metazoa > Mollusca > Cephalopoda > Sepiida > Sepiidae > Ascarosepion > Ascarosepion bandense. Next base: position 1,038,796 of record JBBBDQ010000851.1, read on the forward strand.
ACTGGGCAGAAGATTACCCTGCAGTAGGTTGCCATTAGTTTCTGTGTTAGACTGGTTGACAGCCAAGGCTATAGAACCCAATCTGCCCTGTTATTTAACCTATGACTAGAGGGAAGAGACGAATTAATACCTTTCTCAAGGTGAATTCATTAAATTCAACTGGAATTTAAACTCAACTTCCCGATTTCTCGTTCCGAGCTGATATCCATTGCACCACAATGCACATCCTAGCTCATGACTTAGCCTAAATCAATTTTGAAGTATCATATGGCTATAATCTCATTTGTACACAGTTTTTTGTGAACATCCAAGTTCAAGAGTTACCTGTCTTTTTCTTTAAATGATTATATATAATGTCATCCACGGGCAGATCTGTTTCACTGTATCACAGCTCATCAGTACAGTTAGACTGATTGCTTTTAACCCAGGATTGAAACCCAACCGAGTTGGTGTCAGTCGGCTATTCTGCCTCTGAGTTATGGGCGCTCGGTAGAAGAAGGAAGACTTTTTAGCGCATATATTATCATTATACATGCCCAAGAGCTGAGGGTGTTCTAATTCACTGCTGAATGAACGATGCGTATTTGCTAGAGTAGCTACTGTTTTTCAAAGTCTACCATTCTTCCAGAGTGCATAGTCATCCGCAGACAGATCTGTTTCGCTGTATCACAGCTCATCAGCATGATTAGACTCCGATTGCTTTTAACCCAGGATTGAAACCCACCAAATTGGTGTCAGTTGGCAATTCTACCTCTGAGCTATGGACGCTTGGTAGAAGAAGGAAGACTTTTTAGCACGTATATTATCATTATACATGCCCAATAGCTGAGTGTTCTAATTCATTGCTGAATGAACGATATATATATATATATATATGAGTTAAATATATGAATTAAAATCCAACAAGATGAATAGAATTAGTAAAGAACAGGTAAGAAAAAAGTGTCATTAATCTAACCTGTTTCATTTTAACAAGCTTCTTCTGATCTTTTTTTTTTAAAAGATGAATGATTTAGAAAAACTTTTCAAAAACATCCACAGACAGCATATTGATTGAAGTATGATTTCATTGATCAGATATGTGTCATGTATAATAAAACAATGGATTCATATTTTAAATGTAGAGGAAAAAACTTATGTCTAAGTGTGTATTTCAATAACAGGTAAGTCTACAGAAGAGCATGGCTGTAGTAAAACCAACATATGTACCTGCCACCTTTCTGATCATAGTTCAATTAAACATTTGTTAGTAAAATATAGCCATTTATATAATATTAGACAGATTTTAGTCAATAACACAAAAATATCCTCACATATTGTGAACATGAAAGGGCGACTAGCAGCGGCTCTGGAAAAAAGAGAGTTCGTTTGTGTCTGGCATGCAGGGCAGTAATCTGTTCCAAAGAAAGAAAATAATATTACTCACCGCTGTCTTAATAATCCACCTTCAGCTCATTCTAAAGGAAAAAAGAGAGGAGGCCCTCGAGTGGAATTTTTATAGACTGAGGAAATGGATTATGGGTAGAGAAATGGATTATGAATAGATAAAACTGACCGACCAAGTTGACCGAGGAGTCAGTGGCGTCAATTTCTTGGCGAGAAGCTGACGCAGAGAGACGCAGTGAAAAGGTGGAAGGAGGAAAGTGGAGGAGGAAGAGGAAGAGGCGTAGCAAGAAGCCAGCTGGGAGAGCGTTGAATTGAAATCCAACGGTCTGTGGTTCGATCCCTGGTTCTGCACTCACTAGAAGAAAGTGTGCAACAGTAAAAAGAACACAGTAAAAAGAACCTTCAGATATTGGAGTCCATCTACATTAAATCAAAGCAACACACACTCAATAAAATCATATTTCAATCTAGCCACAACACATTACATTGCATTTAGACATATGGCTCTGTTAACATTTTGGTCGGTGTGATGTCATAGAGCTGCATTACAAATTTATGACTTGCATCTGCTATTTGATGACTGTTATTGTTGCATAGTAATGTTTTATGTCAACACAAGATTAATATCATCTTTGATGGTGGATGCCTTTCTGTTAACATCCCTGTAACCTCTCTGAAGATGGCTCATGTGAGCCGAAAGCTTAGAACCAGCATAATGAAAAAAATAGCCAAATGTTGGACAATTTTTGTCTTTATTTTCACCTGAAATTAAAGCCAAAATACGATGTTTAGAACATCTCATGATAAAATGTAACAGCCATTTGTTGTCTCTTATATTTAACAACTAGCAGTATAGCCCGGCGTTGCTTGGGTGTAATGAAAGCTTTAAAACTAATCCATGGTCCTGGAGCTCAGACTCTTTGGACATTGGCATGAAAGACTAAAAATCAATAGTTGTTTCCAGTTAAAGCGAAACCGTAGACTGAAAGAAAAATGAATGGATGTAAGTTAAATTTTGATTTCCTGGTATGGATATAAAAAAGCTTTTTCATCGTAAACTGAATTTTGAAGGCTAAATAAGTCCTCTGAGTAAATGGGATAATGGCTGAGACTAAGAACTACAATTATACCTACTTAGAGCCAAATCCAAAGCAAAAACTAAAATAAAAGGGCTGAAAAAAATACATACAGGCAGATAAACAAAGACACACACACACACACAAACATCTTGCCTTTTTATATATATATATATATAATCGATTTTCTTCACTATTGTAAGAACTGCAAACTTCTGATTATCGTTTATGTCTTTGTCTATGAGTGTATCAAATTTGATTAAAATCGGACCACTCCTTCTATAACCCGACTTTTTTTGATTATCGATTTTTGATATTTATCGGGGGTTACCTCGGCACAAAACCTAGCTAAGAACACTCGCAGACACTTATAGTACAACTGTGTAAATTTTCAAGAAAATCAGTTCAGCTGTTTTGGAGTCTATAGGTAATGGACACACACAGAGACAAAGTTCCATTTATAAATAAGTTTAGATTAGATATATGTTTAGAAAATTATCTGCTGCCTTGAGATATATATATATATATATATATATATATATATATATATATATATATATAAATATATAAATATATAAGAATGTATATAAAATTTATATATCAAGAACAGTTTTGAAAGTAAAGATGTATGAAAAATCGGAAAAGTTCTGTCTCAAAAGTGTTTTAATTGCTAATTCATTCATGGTAAATGTAAGTTCAGCTTCTTACATTTCCCCGTTCTTGGCAGATCTTCGTTTATCACAGTGTGCAATAGTTAGTAAGGCAGAGAGTGTGCAATAGTTAGTAAGGAATGTGATAGAAAAAGAAAAAATCTAAATTTGAATTTGACTAGATTGCAAAAATAATTATTTTTAAATTTCAAAGCTCTCAGTATCTCTTGTCTGCATGTCTCATCACAACAGCATAAATAAATCCAGTCTGATGAAGTCTTAATGGTTGAAACATGTCACAAAATCTTTTTCCAATTTGTCATACATGTTTTCTTATATATATATATATATATATATATACACAGTACTGTGCAAAAGTATGAGGACAATAACTATTTTTATCTTTCATGAGGCATCAAAATAAAGTTTAAAATCACCCCTGTCCTAATACTTTCGCACACTACCGGTAGTGTGCAAAAGTATTAGGACAGGGGTGATTTTCTTAAAAACCTCACTGAAATTCAAATACAAGGTGAAAAGTCAAGTAAATTGCTAATAAATATTGATTATTTAAAACTAGGTATAAAAGAAATGTATTAAAAAGTAGTTATTTAATTTTCCTATTTTCTATTAAACAAGTTATTTTTTAACTACCATTATTCTATTATCCTTGTATATGACTGATTTTTTCTTATTCTCCTCTCTTGAATTGATAAATCTAATGTTACTTTGCAAGACACACTTTGGGAACAAATACAAGCTGCTTTGCAGGAGATACCATTAAATACATTGTAGAAGCTTGTGATGTCAATGCCTGACAGAACGAAGGTTGTGATCAAAGCAAAAGGCTATTATACTAAATATTAAATTTATTTTGTAACAAGTATTTTTTTTCTTGTTAAAGCATTTGTTGAGTAAATCAAATAAAATTACTTTAATTAAATTGTTTATTTTTTGTCAATATGCCTCATAAAATATAGAACAGTTTTTTTTTTTTTTTGCACAGTACTCTGTGTGTGTGTGTGTGTATATATATATATATATATATATATATAGTAGTAAAGTTAATACGTACAATTTTATCTCTAAATATTAAATGAATTAATAATTGAATTTATTTAAAAATATTTAGTGACAAAAAGTATCTTTATAAAATTGTAAAAAATTTAACTGTAAAAATATTTTGCTTTCTTACATTTTTGCAAATCAGTCAAAAAAGGTAAGGAATAAGTAAACAAATGCCAATCATCTTCTGCTGATTTAGACACAAGAGGAAATTGTTTTTTGGATTTAGTGTTGGTTCTGCTTCCTTTAAGAATTAAAAATACGTGTGTGTGTGTGTGTGTGTATATATATATATATATATATATATATATAAGGTACGTGAAACTTAAATTTGTTTTTCTTTTTATTCTTTTGAAGTCCCTAATACTGCAATATAACAAGAATTTTTGTACATGCTTTTTGTTTGTTTCTTTTTTTTTTTTTTTTTTTTTTTGTAAGCCAGCCATATTTATGAAAACGAAAGAAAATTTATAGTAGCTGTATCCCCTGGGTTATAAAGAAGATAGCGTAAAAACCAGATAAATATGTTAAGAGAAATCTTCTTTCCAGGTTTGTAAAGCTAGATTTTAATTCTTCTGTCAATAAAAAAGATAAGATTTTCAGCAAGAGATGAGCTGTTTCTTCAGAAGAAAATATATTCAGTTCATTAAGAACCTAATTTAACAAGGTCTAGAATGTAGATTACTCTTTTCAGAGCCAAGTTCTGCAATGATTCTGGTATATGTGCCAAAAATGTTTGAAAGAGAAACTGTAAAGATATACAAAAGCCTTTTGTAAAAACCTACAATTAGACAATCAGTATCTGAGACAATGTTTTACAACACATTTTTTTATTTCATGGTACACTTGAATCTTTAATCTTGAATCTTCTACGACATTTAAATAATGATGATCATAGAAGAAAAAAGTTTAAAAAAGCAAAGAATATACTTTTTATGATTTATTTATTGGTGGACCTGAAGCAGACTACCACCATGTTTAATTTTGTTGTTTTTCATTGATTTTTTTCAGCGCAGTTCTATCAATTGTTACTTAAACTTTCCGATTATCAAAAAAAAAATTGAAAAATTACAATATTTAAACCACTTGTGGGAGGGGGGGCGGTCAGTTTCTCATACAATGTTAAATTGATCCTCCATTTTCAAGCCATTCGCGTTGGGATCGCTTTGTTAATTTTGTTGTTTTTCATTTTACTTTCTTCGGTACAGCTCTATCAATTGTTACTTAAACTTAGATTTTCAAAAGAAATTTTGAAGAATTACAATATTTAAACAAATTTGTGAGTGGGGGTCAGTTTCTCATGCAGCGTTAAAGTAAATTGATCTTACACTTTCAATTCACTATGAGGTTGTATGAGAAACTGTTCCCCATCTAAAATTATTTAAATATTGAAATTTTTGCAAATTTTTTTGATCATTCGTAAAGTTTAAAGTGTAAAAGATAATATTGCACTGAAAAAAGTTCAAAACCCAAGATTTGATAATGAACAAATTTACAGGTGATGGTAATGTCGTACCGGCGACTGATTTCAAAATGGAGGCTAGATTTATTAAAACATTGTATGAGAAACTGATCCCCACCCAGAAAATGGTTAAATATTGAAATTTTTCAAATTTTTTTTTTTTTGTCAGTTGTGAAGCTAAGGGGGGTAATCGACAGGACTACGCTGAAAAAGTAAAAAAAACCAACAAAATTAAACGTGGTGGTAGTCTGTTTCAGGTCTGCCTATTCATTAACACAAACAAAATATATTTTTTTTATAATTTGAAATGAAGATAATTAAAATCCTTATAAAAACTTAAATTTATTTAGTTTTGTTTATAATAATTTCACATTATAGCTTGACGGTTTTAGAATATCTTCGTATATTATGTACATGTTTATTTATTATAACAATGATATATTTGTATAATAATTTGTAAGGGGTTTTAACTGTGATATTTACACCGTAATGTGTGTTGTGGTGCAGTGGATATGGGCTTGAAACAAAAAAATCATAAAAGCCAAGTTTGAATTCAAGTTAAATTCATTGCTTTCACTCATGTGCAAATACCCTTAGGAAATGTATGAATCTATCACTTCTCCCTTCAGCTATGGGTTAAATAGGACAGATTGGGTTCTTTAGCCTTGGTTTGCAACCAGTCTACACAGAATGGCAACCTACTGCAAGAAAATCTGCTCAGTCAGTTATGTCTCCTTTAAGACATTATCGCTCAAGTGTGTATCATGTACGGCACTTAGATGACTGACACGTTTTGTGCTTTGGATGTCATTTAAAAAAAAAATTGATGGCCTTTAAAGATTTTTGCAGCACACCTCTGACCCTTTTATGGTCCACCAGCGTGCCATGGCACCCTACTTTAAAATCACTGTTCTAAGGGGATGATAGTTTGTATAAATGTTGATATTTTTGTGGATGTCAGACTTTCAAATTTTCATTTATTTTGAAAAAAAACTGTTCACACTTGACTTTTGTCTTCATTTTTGTTGATATCCCAATGTTTTGGCCATTGTACTTTCCAGCCTTCTTCAGGTGTATATTGATCTGAATAACCAACAATAAATTTTGAACTGAAATAAACCTGATGAAGCCTGGATGGTACAAATTAGTCAAAATGGAGTATAACAACAACAAAGATGAGGACAGTAGTCTGCATGTAAATTTCATAACTCCAAATTCAAGAAATTGTCATAAATTTGAAAGAACTGTCTAAAGATAACTAAAGAAAAGCTGTTCAAAGTAAAAATTACTTAGTGGACAATTTTCAGTCAATTAAGTGCTATACATAATACACATTTGAGCAATCATGTCTCTATTAATTCATGATTTGACTTGGCAGAAGATTTTCCTTCAGTAGGTTGCCGTTTTTATTCTGCAGTAGACTGGTTACCAACCAAGGCAACAGAACTCAATCTGTCCTGCGATTCAACCCATAGCTGGAGGAAGAAGAGATGGATTAACAGCTTTCTAATGGGTATTTGCGTGTAAGTGAATGAAAAAAATTACTCAGCTGATTTCTCAATCTGAGTCGATATGCATTGCACCACAATGCACATCCTAACATCATAACAGTGTTAATGGGCTTAAATCCTTGGCACATTAATTTGTGCAATTAATTTGAGTTTAATTTAATTAGACTCTATTTTAAATCCTAACATTAATTTATTGATCATGGAAAAAGTCTATATTGACGCTTTATAATTATGTTTTTTTTTTTTTTTTTTTTTTTTTTTACATGAAATTTTATTGTGAATTGTAAATTTTTTTCTTCAAATCATAACATACATCAAGCCATCTCTTTCTTTATTTTTTTAAATTAATTTTTAATTGCCTTATTTTTTTTCGTGATCACCATGTCAAGTCAGTAAACATATATTATGAAGATATTGCTTTTGTGTTTATTTTTGCCTGATAATGTGTTGTGGTGCAGTAGATATTGGCTTGGAATGAGAAATCGAAGAGCCAAGTTCGAATCCTAATTGAATTTGTTGCACTCATTTACACGTAAATACTCTTGGAAAATGTATTAATCCATCTCTTCCCCCTCCAACTATAGGTTTAATAGCAGAACAGATTAAGTTCTATAGCTTTGGTTGGCAAGCAGTGTACTGCTGAAAAAGTTTCTACCCAGTCAGTCATGCCTCTTTTGAACATGATCACCCAAGCGTGTATGGCACTGACCTGACTGATTGGCTTTGTTATCTGCGGAGGTGTTATAGTTACTAGTTTGGAATGAGATGCTTCCCAGGTTTCATTTGCGTTTAACATTGATTTTCATGCAAAGTTCTGCAACCTACTATGGGTTAAAGTTGGGAAGATTGTGCTCTTCAGCCTTGGGTAGCAATCAGTCTAGGAAAGGGAAAACTGTTGGGATAGTAACTCCATCCTCTAAAAGCCTGTTTGTTATGGAAACCATAGCAGGTCACAGAACCTAGCATGTTGATAACTGTGCTCCCTTACTCCTAAATGGAATCATCAAGACATCTGTGTTTTATATGTATATATGGCTGGCTACTTGTATCCGAGGATGTTTGTCTGCTAGCTAATCCCTATTGCAGACTCCTGCTCAGGCACATTGTTTTTGTCAACACTCACAGAGCCCACATGTGGTTTATGCTGCAACTATTCTGAGCAGACCTTAGTTACAGTTTCTGGGTGTGAGTGCATAATCTGGTGTGAACAACAATCTGAACAAGGCCAGGATGTCCAAACCCTCAGTCACGATGACTTGTGACTTCAAGCTAGCACAACCATTGACAGTTCCTCTTAGGGAGCCATCTAACCAATTTCTCTCACACGGCATGTGTCAACCTGTGGTATGGTTCTCAGTAACTTTTTAAATGTGCAGCACACTGGGATCACCTCCTTCAGAAAACATCAGCAAGTCACCTTCCTGACAAATCAACCAATGGTGAGATTCAAACTCAGGATTCATGGTCAGAAGGAGAACATTCTAACCATTCAGCCAAATGCCCTTATTATGTTATATATATATATATATATATATATATATATATATATAATGACTAAGTGTAACCATACTAAAAAAAAGACCTATTAGGTTCATTCAACCATGGATGAAAATGTCATAACTTCTTGTAATTTTAAAAATTGCAAGTTCAAAAATTCCCTGCCACGTGAGCATTAAAAAAAATCATTACGTGAGTGTTCAAAAAAAAAAAAAGTTATTGCAAATCACCTAAAGACACCAGTCATGGTAGAAACCTAGGTCACATAATAACTTGTTTACAAAAGGAAAATATTCAAAAGTTCTACAATATAATTGTATTGAACATTTTTTTAATACAAATGTGCACTGGTCTAATTTTATTATGACCAAAAATGAAGTAATTAAACAATCAAAATATATATATATATATATATATATATTAAAATTAAACCTGTCTGCATCTTTTTCACTAACATACGCGGCATCCGCACCAACTTCCCCAGCGTAGATTCTTTCCTCCATAATAACTCACCTGATATATTAGCCCTATGTGAAACTAATCTTAACCCTTCTATCCCCTCATCTGAGTTCTACATTCCTGGCTACCTTCCCCTCTTCAGGAAAGACTCCAATGTTCATATGCATGAGCTTGGTGTGTATGTCAGCGAACACCTTCCCTTAGCTAGGGTGTCATCTTTTGAATCCCCAGATCATTCTTTCATGTGCTTCCGCCTCTCACTTCTCAGCTCGATTAGCTATCTCTTCTTTCTCTACTGCTCTCCTTCCTCCCCTGACTGTTCATTACTTGACATCATTTCTGACAATATTGACAAAGCCATTTCTTCCCATCCCTCTGCCCATGTATTCGTGTTTGGTGACTTTAATGCCCACCACACCAAGTGGCTGAAGAACGCTGTCACTGACCCTGCTGGTGTCCACACCATGAACTTTTCAATCACCCAATCCCTTACGCAAGTAGTGGACTTCCCCACGCGTTTCTCCGACAACCCTAATGGAAGGGACTCACTTCTAGACCTCTGCTTCACTTCCATCCCAGACTCTTGCACGACCAGACAACTCTGCCCACTCGGAAACTCTGACCACACTGTAGTGTCCGTCAATATTTCACTCCACTCCCGCCCGACCCAAGAAACCCAGACAAGTAGAATATCCTACTGCTATCAAAGAGCAGACTGGGATTCGTTCCGAGACTTCCTCTGTGACATCCCTTGGAACAACGTCTTTAGTCTTCCCATCGAAGAATGTGCATCCGAGGTCTCTTCCTGGGTTAAGGCTGGCATCAATGCCTTCATCCCTGCTAGGAAATTCCAGCTTAAATCTCATTCGTCTCCATGGTTCTCACCCGCTTGCTCGGCTGCCATTGCTCACCGGAATCATTTCTTCCGACTCTATCGTAACTATGCGTCGGACCAAAACAGGCGCCTTTTCACTTCAGCTCGTAATAAGTGTAAAAGGATACTTAACAAAGCTAAGATGTTGTTTGCTGCCAGAATGAAGCAATGCATAGCATGCTCTAAATTTGGCTCTAAAGACTACTGGTGACTCTGTAAAAGAGTACTTAACAAGAGCAAGTCCACAATACCCCTGCTAATCAACAAATTTGAGGTCCTCACCTCCCCAACAGATAAGGCTGAATGCTTTGCCTGCAGATTCTCGAACAATTCAAGTCTGGACTCATCTGGAGTTTTTACACCCGACTTCTCACCTAGAACTTAGAACTGAATGATGTCCACATTACACCTTCGCTTGTCTCTAAGATAATCTTAAAACTTGACCCTCACAAAGCGAGCGGTGGGGACAGAATCCCAACCATAGTCTTAAAGAAATGTGCCCCTGAACTCTCCTCTGTCCTTTCTAAGCTCTACAACCTCTGCCTATCTGCTTCCTGCTTTCCTGCCTGTTGGAAATCTTCCTCTGTAGTTCCTATATTTAAAAACACTGGAGAACCCTCTGACCCTGCAAATTACCGCCCTATCAGCCTTCTTCCGATCTTTGGCAAAGTGTTCAAAGCCATTATCAACACCGAGGTGGTTCAGCATCTCACAGCACACAGGCTCCTCTCGGACAAGCAATATGGTTTCCGCTTCACCAGGTCTACTGCTGATATGCTAATGACCATCACCGAGTACATATACCAGGCACTCAACAGGAATGGCGAAGCCCGAACCGTTGCATTGGATATATCTAAGGCGTTCGACAGAGTTTGGCATGCTGGCCTTCTATGTAAACTGCGGAGCTATGGTATAACTGGACATTTGTTTCAACTAATCCAGTCATTCCTCTCTAACCGCACAATGAAGGTGGTATTAAATGGACATGCCTCTCAGTACTACCATACAAACGCAGGTGTCCCCCAAGGCTCCATCTTAGGTCCTACACTCTTCCTGATATACATAATGATCTCCCTGATTCCATAAGAGCCCAAATAGGTTTGTATGCCGATGACACCACAGTTTACTCTCGCCTCCTACAAAAATCTGGTGTGGGCGTCAAAGCTAACCTCGCAGCCGAGATTGAAAAAGACCTCCAATCCATATTGGACTGGGGTAAGAAATGGCTAGTAAATTTTAATGCTTCTAAAACGAAGCTACTCTCAATTAACCATCATCAACAATCTTACCTACCTCCCATTAGCATGGACCAGGCTTGCCTCCCAGAGAGTAAAACACTACGCCTCCTTGGTCTCACACTTTCAGCGGACCTCAAATGGAATGACTATATCGAATCCATTGCTAAATCCACTGTTATGAAAGTCGGTTCTCTGTGTAGGGCCCGGAAGTTTTTTCCATCTAAATCTATCCTGCACATTTATAAATCTACCATCCGCCCGTGCATTGAATACTGCTGCCATATCTGGTTGGGTGCCCCTGCTGTTCTCCTCGGGCTTCTCGATAAGGTTCAGAGGAGGGTCTGTAATGTGATAGATACTGACTTGGCAGACCGCCTGCAGTCTCTCTCCCACCGGCGCGACGTGGCTTCCCTGTGTCTCTTCTATAAATACTTTCACGGCTTCTGCTCTGATGAACTTAGATCACTAGTGCCCCCTAAATACAAATTTGAACGAGATACTAGATTAGCAACTAGATCCCACCCTTTTGCAGTGAAACCGATAAAATGCAGCCGTAACTTCTACTCCAACAGTTTCTTTCCTCGCACTTCCCAACTGTGGAATTCTCTTCCAAACGATTGCTTCCCCGACAGCTACAATCTCCAGGAGTTTAAATGTAAGGTCAATAGACACCTCCTAACACACTAACCTGCTCCCATTCTATCAAGCACTCTTCCCATCTGCCCAACCCTCATTCTCACTATCCTTACTCATCTGTCACCTTCCTCCTGACATTCCCTATGTCTAACTACTCCTTCTCTTTACCTTCCCCTATGTAGCCCCATGCGCAATAGTGGCAGTGGAATGCCTTGCTTGGGGTAAGATGATTAAAAAAAAATATCTATATATAATGACTAATGTATATTTGGGCAGTAACCTTTCTATCAAACATATTTCATTATATATGGCTGACAAGGACAATTTGATTAAATTTTTCAATTTTTTTTCCAATATCCTAACATTTTCCCATTTTGTTGGAGAAAAGAATATAAAAATTGTTCATAATTTTTATTACTCGCATGAGAACTTGGAATGAATGTTCCTTTTTAACAAACAAAACAAAATAAATTATTACAGAACAGTGAAAACATGAGGAAAATGAAAATCACCAGAGAAAAACACCCTTAAAAATGGCTATACAAGTGACCTAAAGCACTTGGAACAATAAAAATTATGGCCAATTTTTTTATATTCCCTAACTTCAACAAAACAGAAGAATGTAAGGATGCTGGAAAAACTTAAAAAAAAAAAAAAAATGAAATCTTCCTTGTTGGCCATATACATGACATATATATATATATATGTGTGTGTGTGCATGTTTTTGTGATATTGTTTAGCACCAAGGTTGGTTTTTCAGTGGTTTTAATGATAAAATGTATTTTGGCAAACAGGCCATGCTGTTCTCCTTCATCAGGGTTATTTGCCTAGATTGAGAAGTTCTACTAACAAAAAAATTTTCTCCCAACAAGAATCGGACATGTATACTATTTTCCATTTGTGAGATGGCTTCTTTAGCCAAAATTCCACCATATTTCTAGTGACACATTTGGTTTCCATGATAAGCAAAGTGATTGCATCATTTTTTGGAGGCACAATTTTTCCATAGTAGGATTTCTTGATCTAGGCATATTTCCCTAATTTAAATAATAATAAAACAAAAACAAGAGTAGCAACAAAAACATGTCTACTCACTCTTAATATTTGTACTAATAAGAAATCACAAACACTATAAAAAGAGTGCCTTGAAACCAGACTTAATGGTGTAATTGTTAGATGCTAAGTAAAATTTGAATCACATAATGTTTAATGACCCCTTTTCATCACTGTCAAATATAGAACAGTTGGTGGGCCTGTAATATGGAGTCTACTGCACAGATATTGTGGTGAACTGGTTTTGATGAAGCACTAACTTTTGGAGCCAATCAGAAGGAACTGCAGACTGACATTCAGTGCTTGTGTGAACCCTTCAGAAAAAGTATAACTTCTCTTTATTTGTTCTTGAGATGCAAGATTAAGTCAGTCCAGTCCTAGGTGATGTCTCTCCTTTGGGTTGGGGTTTGATTGGGGCTGACACCTGAAACAACTGCCCCTTGCCCTACTTTTGTCAAGTCTTTCTGCTTTCTCCTTCTCTTTTTTCTTTCTTGCCTCACCAAATGGTAATATTAGCTGTTTCCTTATAAGGAAACATTCATTGACCAAGCAGCCAGAGTTATGCTTTTCTTCATTCACTGGCCATCAGGATAGGATTAAAGTGTAGTATCTGTTCCCCTCATCTCTAATAGCAATATTAGCTGTTTACTTATCAGAAAATATTTGGTATTCATTGACTTAGCATCAAGTATTACTTTTAGTTTAAATTTATAAAATCTTTTTCTTAAAACAATTTTTCAGGAAAATAGGTTTTTCAAGTTCAGATTGTTTTTGCTCTTAATAGTAGTGATAAAGGTTTCCTTTCCAACCTTTTGTTTGAAGTAGTGTGGAATATCAACATCTTGAGCTTATTTTAAACAATTGGTGTAAAAAAAAAAAAAAAAAAAAAAAAAGTGGGTGGAATACAGCTAGATGTTTCCATACATGACATTCATATAAAAGTCTTGATCTGATGTGGTTATTTAAAAACATCACTTGAGTTTTCAGTTTTTGATTTTTTTTAAAAAAAATTGTATCAATTTGCGTTGTGGGGCAAAACTACCTCTAGTGCAGCTCATTTTATGTTCAATATTCTGATCTCAAATGGAATAGTATTTTTTTTTTTTTTGTACTTGGTATTTACTAAGATTATTTTAGTACAACATTAGAAATTACATCAGTCTTCCAAGTGGGAGTGGGTTTTCTTTGACTAAAACATTGGTATTTAAATTTTTTTTGCTTATAATTTAAAACTGGATGTGCATTGTGGTGCAGGGATGTGTGTTGTGGTGCAGTGGGTATCAACTCAAAACGACAAATAGGGGAGCCGAGTTCAAATTCCAGTTGAATTCCTTGCATTTACTTACACACAAATACCCTTGGGAAAGGTATTAATCCATCTCTTCCCTCCAGTTATGGGTTAAATAACAGGACAGATTGGGTTCTATAGCCTTGGCTGGCAACCAGTCTACCACAGAAAGCAATAGCAATCTACTGCGGCATAATCTTTTGGCCAATCAGTCATGTCTCTTTTGAGACATGATCGGCCAAACTGACTAAATTTGAAACTCTTACACAAATGGGAAATACATAAATACTTCAACCGCAAGACAGGCAATAAAATATCTCTTCATTTTTGCAGGATAATCATGCATGTGGTTAAATATGTAAAAAGAACAAGATTTTTAGGATTTTTCTATATCATAGAAAAGTGATTTACAACAATGTGAGGCTAGCTAAAAAATATTTAATTCCTCGTCTATTTTTGAAAAGCAAAATTGGAATCTGGAGTGACAGACATGCAGTATATTTTCCTGCTGAGTGTAACAGGAAAACTGACTGAGTGTTTAATTATATTTTGGACTATTTACTCTGTTAGTTTGATCATAAAGTTTTATGGGTTGCATTCATTGAGAACCAGAGTGGAATTTGGAAGCAGAATTTTCAAAAGTATATAATGTTTCTTCTCTTCCAAATAATGTAAGATTTGTTTTAAAAAAATTGTCTTTTCTGGTAGATTAGAGGATGTAAAACATTTAAATTAAAAAATTCAAATATTTCTAATTTGAAAAAAAAAAAACAATATAAAGATTTTTGATATCAAAAGAAGGCATATCAAAATTTTGATATCAAAAGAAGGTATCACATCAAAAATGTTGCCTTTCAGTTTTCTTGAGGGTGATAAGTCCAAAGTAAACAAGAATTGTCACTTTATGAAATTGGATCCCAAATGAAAATGGATTTTGATAAAAAAAAACAAAACAAAATGATGTCAAAATTCACAAAAAATTATTTAAATTTTTATATTTTATTTCAGATGCAGGTAAATTTCTATAAACATTTTAAATAAGACTCTTTACTATGACATGATACATTGGTAGAAATTCAACTTACCCATATATACAAAAAATTGGTTAAAAAATGTAAATAAATTATTGTTTAAAAATGAACACAATTATTCAAAGTTTATTTGACATTCATTGGTCTTACTGACTAATAACACTGCTATAGATTCAAAATTATTCTAATGTTTTGATATTTGGTAGAATCTTGGGAAGTGAGACAAGCCAAGAACTTTTCAGCATGCCCTTACATAAATGGTATTTTCAGATTTTATATGAAATATACTTAAGTAATTCTTTTCATAATTATATATTATGTTTTCATTAATAATATTAATACTTCTTTTAATATTTGAGTAACACAAGTTGGTGTATGTTTGTAAAAATTCAGATATTAATGAAACATATCTGTTAAAAGACTATGAATACAGATTAAATGAAAACTCTTATGTCTTCATTGCACTGAATAAAGATAATACAAACAAGATATATAATGTTGCTTGGAGTTGACATAGTCTTGCAGAATTCTGTAGTCAGGATATGAAGCTCACTAACTCTCCTATTTCTCTGACTCTTCTAATGATTCAGTACTTATACTATTTGGATGGGTTCCAGTCTCATTCTAGGGAGGTGTGTTCATCTCCACATAAAAAACTAAGATATGAATATTTTTTAACATTTATGAACTTAAAAATTTTAAAACCAAATAATAACCTAACTTTTATTTATAAATACATGTTGCAAAATAAAATTCTTAAATTTTCCTTGATTCTTACATTTGTACATCAGAGGTAAAAAAAACATTGTTAAAGAAAAGTTTTCCTTTTTCTTTATTCATATAACAAATGATTTCTTGTAGTCATATTGTAAAAATCCTGATGTGGAATGGGATTAGGCAGCAAGATGAAGATTTTAATATGAAAGATAGTGAAGAAAAATAAAATCATAATAAAATCAATTTAGGTTAAGAAAAAATAGTGATGATGATATAAAATCACCTGAGAATCCAGCTAGTGTGATGAGTTATCAAAAGAAAAAAAAAAATAGTCTGAATCAGACAACAATGACATGGCTACTGAAGCCATATGAATGTACATCTTTAGTTCAGTGAGATAAAATGTGGAAGGAATATTTGATTCATTGACCATAGAAAAAAACTAAAGTAAACTGCTTTACTTTAAAATAAAAATATTTGTTTTTTAAATCAAACAATTTTTTATTTTTATTTGCATTAACAATCACAAAGAGACAATTTGTCTAATTTATTCCCAAGGGTTAATAGTCTGGTCGATATCAATGTTCACCGGTTTGGGGAGGAATGTCACCAACTGAATAAGAAAGGTTATGGTCTCCTCTTTCAAAAAGTCTTTATTTGGGCCATCTTGGAAAATTTAATTACAAGGGATAATTTGCAAACCAGATCTGAAATAATGAACCTGAAATAAAACGTATACATATTTTACCATTATCAACTGGTATATATCAGTAGTCATGTATTCAGCAGTGAAACAGTCAGTCAGTTAAGTGCCATACGTGAAACACGCTTGGGCAATCATGTCTCAAAAGAGACATGACTGACTGGGCAAAAGATTATCTTATAGTAGGTTGGCATTGCTTTCTGCGGTAGACTGGTTGCCAGCCAAGGCTATAGAACTCAATCTGTCCTGTTATTTAACCCATAACTGGAAGGAAGAGATGGATTAATACCTTTCCCAAGGGTATTTGCATGTAAGTGAATGCAATGAATTCAACTGGAATTTGAACTCTGCTCCCCGAGTTCTTGTTCCGAGCCGATATCCACTGAACCACAAACAGTAGATGACATAAAACAATAATGCATAAAGAACTACCAGCTGTATATGCCCCTTAGTGAATAAAATACTGACTAAACAATTACAATTTGCAGACCAATAGTTGGTCTGTCGAATTGAATTTGACAAATAAAACAATCTGCAGGAGGAGATAGAGGTAGAAAGTCAGATAAATATTTCAGAATACTTCCACTCATGTTTTACTCTTAGACCTTGCTCTCACCGTGTGGTGCTTTTAAGATGGTCTCTTGATATCTTTATATTTTACAGCCCAGACAACAAAGTAAGGAAGTGTTGTATACCTACATACAGCCTTTGAGATTTGAAACAGAAATTACCTGACTGGCGGTTGAGAGAGAGGGAAAATTTACTCGCCCCAAAATCATTTTACTCGACCGACTCCATTTTCCTAATAGTTGCCTTGAGTAAACATAGCGTGAATCACTGACGGAAAACAAAAAAATGAAATTTTAATTTAAATTTCGAACATGTTAGAAAGGATTTAAAAACTAAAAAAAATAATTACAACAAAATTTGATGTTCCCTCTCCTCTTAATAATAGCATGAACATTTTGGTGCTAAAACTTTGTTTTTATTAAGTTTAACATTATGATAATCTGTTTCTCTTTATTTTTTTTTTTGCAATTGAGTGGAGGTACCTATATAATTTTTTTCTTCTGTTTGACTACAACCTCTATCTCATAGATGATAAAAAATTACAAATCTGGTTTTCTCAATTTTCTATAAAAAAATTACTTACTTCTATAATTTGCTTTTTGGTGCATGGTTGAAAGAAGTATACATACTTTTTAATTTTTTTTCGAATGTTTGTTTTACTTTTCATAAGCAGAAAGGAAATAGAAGATAATATTTTTCAAAATCAGTTTCTAAAAATCTGTGTCTTTAATCTGGGCATCACACATTTTGGCTCCACTCTGATAAAGTTAATTAAATGAATGTTTACACTGGGGCGATAAAAACCAAGAGTTCAATAATGTTATTGTAGGTCATTTTAAGTAACTTGTGAATCTTCAAAGGCATACTTTTGGGTTGTAAAAGGAATCAGATTTTCTTTTATTTTTAATCAACCATTGATGTGTAAAGCAATAAATTTTAATCGCCCAATTAAGTTTTTAATCGACCGAGTCGATTGGGCAAGTGAAATCTCAAAGGCTGCCTACATATATATGGTAGTGGTATGTGCCTATACTCTTAAATACATTGACACTATTGAAGTAAAGGGGAGAGAAGAGTGACCATATTGACTAGCAGTTCACTAGCAGAGTATCTACTTCATTCAGCGTGCAAGTCTTGTATTTGTTAATATACAATTATTCCCAACCTCCATTTTGGGTATTACCCATGCAGTAACCTTTCAGGGTTGCAACAGGAAGTTTTATATCTCAGGATTCACTGAAGCTGAGAACATGAAATGCCTGGTTATATTTGTTGTTAATAGAGACAAATTGGCAGCATAATTTTATTTTCATTTTGACCTCTTCCTTTTTGGCAGTCTGGTCAGTAAAAAATATAAAGCCTGTTCAAAAAAGACTTGATGGTTTTGGGTACTACAAGTCGTGATTAAAGAATGAATAAACAAATGCATAGAAATAACTCGAGCAATCACTGAAGTAACATTGAAGCCTGAAAGTTCTGTTTTGCTAGGTAAACTGATGAAGGTGGTTATTAAAAAAAAAAGTGTGTATCTTCTCACATTTTTTTGTCTGCCAAAAATGTGATCCTTGGTACAAAAAATTATAGAAAAAAATAATGATGATATAAAATCACCTGAGAATCCAGCTAGTGATGAGTTGTCAAAAGAAAAAAAGTCTGAACCAGACAACAATGACATGGCTACTGAAGCCATATGAATGTACATCTTTAGTTCAGTGAGATAAAATGTGGAAGGAATATTTGATTCATTGACCATTGAAAAACTAAAGTAAACTAGTTTACTTTAAAATAAAAAAAAATATTGGTTTTTTAAATCAACCAATCTTTA
Organism: Ascarosepion bandense; assembly: GCA_037127315.1. Classification (NCBI taxonomy): domain Eukaryota; kingdom Metazoa; phylum Mollusca; class Cephalopoda; order Sepiida; family Sepiidae; genus Ascarosepion; species Ascarosepion bandense. The sequence continues at coordinate 1,057,837 of JBBBDQ010000851.1, forward strand.
ATTCAACACTATTGCAAAAATACTAGGCCCAAAAAATAGCAGTTCATCAAAAAGGTTATAAAGTACCACAAATGAGTATTGAAATGTTCCCAACTTCACCACCAAAAACGGCAAACAGAACAATGCAAATTGCCTGATATAACCCAAAATAAATGTTCAAATAAATTATGATCTTCCTATTTGTTCTCTTTTTGTAGAGTCAGACTAATGTTGTTACAATCTGTGCCCCCTACAATCACTGCATGCTGTTGCGAATGTGAGGTCATTGTTTCTGGCAAGAGATGTTTGGGCAACAAGAACTCTTGGATGAAACCTTACATTTAAATGCACAAATCTCAAAAGTTTCTCAAGAGCAAGATCTAGATTGGTAAGAACTGGGTCTAAAGTATTTTTTCTCATTACCCAACTGCAGCTGCAAGGAGGAAATTGGCAATGACCAAAAGTCTTTCAAATCATAGCTTTAAGATCAACATGAGACTGGAACAGAGCTGAACATTGGGTTGAAGGCAACCTTTTGAACTGTAACTTATTTGTCGACGTTTCGGTATACTCCATATACTCGAAGTGTCTGAAGGAGTCCAATGTATTGCCTGGTTTTTCTCCATATATATTGAAAAAAAAAAGTGACCCTACAGATGCAACTTTGGCAGGAGAAGCAATTTCCTCAGCTAAAGTAATGCAAGAAGACTGGATCTCTTGATTTATGAATTAGCCTATCTTGCATTTTCCATGCCCAAATACAGCTGGCGATGAGTCCATCTGGGAAGGTTTGCAGAACATAGGAGTTTGTCTTCTCTGTGATTTCATAGATGCTTCTTCATTTTTTGCCCACAATTCTTTCACTCAGAATGTATATAGATAGCAGCCATGTTATCAGTCGTGTGGAAAAGTAAAAAAACAAGGATGTCTCTCATCAGCTATTACATTAACTAAATTTTCTTCAGTAGTTAGTTTGAGCATTCCAGGAACAATGTCTGTGTCTCTCTCACTATGAACCACTGAATGACTGTCTGCTTCCATAGAATCATATAAAATCTTGATAAACTGATCTTTGTTCTTCTCATTTGAAAGGAAGAGCTCTTGATGAACAGCAACTTTCCAGCCATATTCAATTTGTATCTTAGCAGAAGTCCATGCTGCTCATTTCTGATTTTCATGGTTTTCTTTTATGAGTGGGCTGCATTGTAACCATAAAAAATTAGGCAGACCTGAAGCTGACTACCACCACGTTTAATTTCGTTGTTTTTCATTTTTTTTACTTTTTTTTCAGTGCAGTCCTATCAATTACCCCCTTAGATTTACGATTGACAAAAAAATTTTGAAAATTTAAACATTTTCTGGGAGGATCAGTTTCTCATACAACACTATGGTAAATCGAGCTTCCATTTTGAAACCAGTCACTGGTACATTACTGCCACCTGTAAATGTGTTCATCATTAAATTTTTTGGACTTTTTTCAGTGTAATATTTTCTTTTACACCTTAAACTTTATGAATGACAAAAAAATTTGCAATAATTTCAATATTTCAATAATTTGGGCTGGGACCAGTTTCTCATACAACCTTATAGTGGATTAAAAATGGAGGATCAATTTACTGTAATGTTGTATTAGAAACTGACACCCCCAAATTTGTTTAAATATTGTAAATTTTCAAACTTTTTTTTTTATAATCGGAAAGTTTAAGTAACAATCAATAGAACTGCACTGAAAAAAGTAAACAAAATGAAAAACAACAAAATTAAACATGGTGGTAGTCTGCTTCAGGTTCGCCAAAAATTATGCTTGATGGCCTGTACTTGGCCTTAACATAAAAAAATGTGCCAGTTGGTGGCTTAAAAACTGAAGTTTTACATGGAGTGAGTTCAAACTTAAAGAATGGTGTCACATCTTTCCAGCAGAACAACTGTTGTGGAGCTATTTTTGCAGTGGAGGCTAGTATTTGTGCTAAAATTGGTCCTAATAGGTTCGACGTGCAAACTGTTAGGAACTTGATATATGTATTACGCAGTGTAATCTTGCCAGGTCACTGACTACTTTCGTATTCAACTGTTGACTATCGTCCAACATCGACTGACCCTCGTTCCTCTTACTACTCTTACTTAAATTAGGTGGGAGAGTCTATTCCCTATAGAATAAGTGTGTTTCACCATAACAACAACTAACTTTGAAAACGGAACATTAGGGTCAACATGAAAATTTTGACTCATTTTTCCAGCTCAACAAGCATATGCACTTGAGAACTTCTTTTCAATGAGCTAAAAATTCATGTTCTGGATTTCATTGATATCAGAATTGATTTCAGCACCATTGGATGCTGTCAACCAGATGATACCGATCTTAGTTCTGACTGGCTTGGTTCAAAGGGGTTTTGCGAAGAAATCTAATTGAAGATTCAAATCTCTCTTCTAATGTGTGCTAGTCAGTGCTACATGCTGTTCACTGGTTGTGTGAGAAAACCAATCAATGTTATGGCATCATGCACTTAGGTGCAGGTGTGAATGCTATAGACCCACATCAATCTCCCCTATTCTGTAAATCCTAAGCCCCGAGTGAGCCCACCTCTGCTCTTTATGGATCTCATCATCACTTGTTCACTTATGAGGTCAGTTGACAAGCTGACCTAGTAATGGTCACTGCATTGCACAGAATGAAACTCTTACTCTGAAAACTGTTGATGCTGCCAAAAATGCTTTTCAGGCAACTCTAGTATTCACTGTAGGTATAATTGAGCACTCTTTGCATGGTTGAAATGCTCAGATGCTGCAAGTAAATTTATCATTTGCCCTACTACCACAAGATGCAAATTCTAATCGCCTGTTTTCTTGGCATAAATAAACAGCTTAAGCATGTTGATGTACTCAATGTAGGTCAACTATAACTTTGCTGTTCTTGATTTGCTTCTGATTTCATGGATCAGAGAATCGAGCACTCTTGGTTGCTTCATGGGTGCTGAAGATTTGCCAGTATCATCAGTACTGGTCTCATGTGCTTGGAGTTTAGTATCTAAATCATTTATTTCATCTGCATTAGACTGTTCTGGTTTCTCAGGTAAATAACCTTGTACCACATCATAGAAATTATCTTGAAACATCAGACATACTGCTCTCAAGAATTCCTTCAGTATCTAGAAGCTCCGTTTCATTTTCCACAGGGTCCTGGGTATGACCATAAACTGCATCTGGCAGTAAGGCATCTGATTGGGAGGTTGTGAGGAATATGAAACCACCTCTTAATTGCTGTCATTCCCAGGTTCACCCTGACTCAGGGTGGTAGCACCTGTTTGAGTCCCAGCTATGGGCAAATATTTAACTTCCTAAACTGGTGTCAAAAATCTATGAAAGTATAAAAATAGACTTTTATAGAAAAATATACATTTTTGAAAGAAAAATATTACCAACAATACATTTTTGAAGAAGAAATTATTACCATAAATTTTTGAAGGAAAAAATTATTCTCAGCAAAGCATTTTTGAATACAAAACTAGAAGACACTTTCAGTTTTCTAAAATAAAAAAGAATAAAAACAAAATTCTCATTAAAATCTGATTCAATCAACCTTCTCACTATAACCAAACATTAAAAAAAACCCCTTAAAACCCCACCTTTTTGGCATTAAATAACCCACAGAGCTTGATATGTCATTAAACAAAACTCAAACTGATTCTCCACAGAGGCAAAGTTTTCTTCTATGCTGAAAGTAATTTCTTTCTCATCTGCCTCTGCTACATCAGCTAATTTTAATAACTGAGAAGTTAATTGGTCAGCATCTGCTTGAAGCACATCATCAATAAGTTTGTTCATCAATGCTGCATGTACAGTGTGTGATCATATAACTCTTGTGACATCCTTTCTGGAAAGAACATATAGCACCAAGCTTTCCACGTAGATGGTCGTCAGTGTCTGAAACAACCCAGCCTCAGTCATAAGACTACTGATGATTTCCAAGAAGGTGTGAAAGCCTCTAAGTCTGCAAACTATGCCCATTGAATTGGTATTGATAATTTTTGCAGCTTTCCACCACAATGGTTGATCAAAGGGGAAGCATGGGGGTTTGGAATGTGCAACTGCTTTTGACTTTCCACAAATAAAAGCATAGAATATATATATAACTGTCATGAAAGGTTCAAGTCTCTAATGGGAAGCATCGTAATTTTAGCAGGTAACAAATATGACCCAGCGGCTCCAAGGCTTATTTCCAGTGAAGAACTTAAAAGTAGAGTGACACAGAGTAAGTCACAAATGGTTGCAACTGGAAGAACACATGGAAACTGTAGCTCAATAAGTGTTTTAAACTTTTCTGGTGACAAACCCTGTTTTGATGATCCTTGGTACCACTTGAATAGAATACCTTAAATTTGCTATAGCTGTTTTAATTTTCATGGTGTTGTGAACCCAGAATAGGTCCGGAAGGAAACTCGAACTTGGAAATTAGTGAAACATATTTATTAAACGGAAAACAAATACAAGAATGTTACATGTCAGTCAGTCTGCCAAGTATTACACCGGGGTGACTCAGTCCAACTTAACTCTACCCTGAGAGGCATATTTTCCCGGTATTCATAATAAAAGGAAGAGTTTATTATAGTCCAAAAAGGGTAGGTCCCATAACACTATCTGTCTATCATGGACCCAGAATAGGTCCGGAATAAAACTCGAACTCGGGAATTAGTGAAACTAAACTGAAAACAAATACAAGAGTTGTATGGGCTATGTCTTGAAGGCTGTCACAATGCATTGAATGAAATAAAGGAAGGTAAAGAAGTGTTTGTATTACCTATTTATTACATTAATATTTCAAGATTAAAATCTCATCTTCAGAATGGCAGAGAAGCTTTTGACTGTCTGAACTTCGTCGCGGTCACTCTATGAATAGTTGGCGAGAGTTGTCCACTGCTGCTGTACATGTGTGTGTGTGTGTGTGTGTGTGTGTGCGTGTAAATGTATGTGTGTGTATTCTAGTTGGGGCATTTATGGTCTGATGGTATCAGTCCGCTTGTATGTGTGGTTTATCTTAATGCGATCTGGAAGTTCACATGACTCTTTGACTGGATAATACAAGAGTGTTACACATCAGTCTGACTGCCAAGTATTAGACCGGGATGATTCAATCCAACTCAACTCCACCCAACCCCGAGAGGCATATTCTCCCGGTATTCATAATAATAGGAAGAGTTCATCATAGTCCAAAAAGGTTAGGTCTCATAACACATGGTCATGTAGTGCTCGACTAGTAGATTTAGAACTCTGTGTTGTTGCTGCCTGAATGGCACATACATGGTAGTTATGCCCATCCCATGTATCGTATTGTTGCCATTTAATTTGTATAGATTAATAATGAAAAAAAAAGATTGTATAAGGCAGAAAATACAAAATACACTCTCCTAATTTCTTCAACTGAATAATGAGTAGGAATATGTTAGCATGAATTTTGTGTTTTCCAAAGGTTGTTCTCTCTAGAGTTTTATGTAATACTTTATTGGAAAGTTCAACTTAAATGTTGTTTCATTCAAATTCTTCTTAGAAAGGCTCAAATAGAAATTTTCTGTCCTGGGGAACTGAATCTGTCAGCTTTTATTTCTCCATGTTGATTTATGACCCTTTTGGCTGGACTAATCTTCCATCCTTGAAGCATGGACGATAATGCTTCCTCAGTGATGATTAATAGCTTTCTGACCTTATCCACTAATAGCAATTCTTTTATTGAACAATAGAGGGTCATACCAATGCCATCCAGGTTTTCAAACGGGCTTGAAAGCACATCTCTTATTGGCCAGTGAATATGAAAACTATTTATGCATAAATTCAAAAAATGAATCTGTAACAATTCATAGTTTTGGCAGTTCTTTAACCACCAGTTTTTGAATAGATTTCATGTCTACAGCAATTTATCTAAACATCTTTTAAAAATGACCAACAAGGAAGATTTCACTAATTTTTAAAATTTTTCCAGTATTCTTAAATGTTTGCTTTTTTCTGGAGATAAGGAATGTAATGTTCCATAATTTTTGACTTTCCAAGTGCTTCCATCCTCTTCACAGGTAATTTTCAAGGATTTTATTTTTCTGGTGTTGCAATTATGTTCTTCCATTTGACTGAAAGTGCTTGGAAAGTCGAAAATTATGGAATATTTTTACATTCTTTATCTTCAGCAAAAAGAAAACATGTAAGAATACTGGAAAAATAAAAAATTAATAAAATCTTACTTGTCTTGTTTTTAACTAAATATGTTTAAATGAAAGGTTGCTGCCGAAAGATACATTAATTAAACAATTTATCTTTACAACCTGTCTTTTAAAATACATCTTTCTCAAGAGTCAGTCAGTTAAGTGCCATACATGATACACACTTTGGGTGATCATGTCTCAAGAGACATGACTGACTGGGCAGAAGATTATCCTGCAGTAGGTTGCCATTGCTTTCTAGGGTAGATTGGTTGCTAGCCAAGGCTATAGAACCCAATCTGTTCTATTATTTAATCCATAAGAGAAGAGAAAGATTAATACCTTTCCCAAGGGTATTTGGTGTAAATGAATGCAAGGAATTCAACTGGAGTTTTAACTCAGCTCCCCTATTTGTTATTCGGAGACGAAATTCATTGCACCACAATGCACATCTCAAGAGTACATGCAAAAAACAAAATACGTAGATGATTAAACATTTATTTACTTCTATGTTCCTTGTCCTTTCAAAACGTAGACGATCATGGCCTTCCATGTCTCCCTATCCCTGGTGGCTCTTAGCACGCTTTTCTCTGTTAAACCACACAACACCAATTCTGCCATCTACCTGATCAGGCCAGTCAAGTACGTTACACACTGTTTTCCCCTGTCTTTCATTCCCTCTATCTGGCCTGTTAGTATCAGGTTCTCCAAGTTCTCCTTCCTCATTGCATGTTCCAATAACTCTAGCTGCCTCTTCCTGATGCTCAGTATTAATTTCCTTTTCACTTCCTCCTTTCCAAAACTTCCTCATCGCTCACATGCTTGATCCATGATATTCTCAGCATTCTTCTGTGGAACCACATTTCAGTTGCTTCAAGTTCTTCCTTTATCTTCGGTGATATTGTCCAGCATTTGCTGTCATATTGAAGGACTGACATCACATAGCAATCCAGTGCTCTCTTCTTTGTTTCTAGTGAAATTGTCCTATCTCTTAATACTCTGCTCAGCTTCTGGAATGTGTCCTTTGCCATACCAATTTGCCTTTGGATCTCTGTGTCGCTCTTTCCATCTTCTGTTAGAACACTTTCCAGGCTTTTAAATTCTTGTACCTGTTTGATTTTGGTATCCTCCACCATTACTTATTTTGGGCTGCACTTTTTGCTGATGACTATGTATTTGGTTTTCTTGTAGTTTATTTATAGTCCTTTCTTGTCACTCTCTTCAGCTACCTTCTGTAGGAGGTTTTCTAGTTTCCTTTCTGTGTCTGCTATCAGCATTGTATCATCTGCATAACTTTTTGTTGTTTAAATTGTGGGCTCCGATGACAAATCCTGGCATAACATCTTGGGTCCTCAGAACAGTATTTTTTAATTTTTTATTAGTCTTTGTAGTAAATAAATTTTTTGATTGATCACTGAAGTTATCAATAAATTTTACTACAAAGACCAATAAAATTAAGTTTTATATATTCAGGTTTCTTAAACTTGTATTGCTGTACTGCATTTGCTCTTAGAACCGAAACAACCCAAAATGCTTATGTTGGAAACATAATTAACACAACATGAAATGTTTTCATTAGCAGCATTCAAGAAGAAAAATTAAAATACAGACATTAAACAAAATCTTTGTATTTCTTACCACTCTCTTTTTTTCACTTTTGGTTGTTTTCTTTTATTTCACAGACCCAGAACAGTTCAACTAAAGTCCATGTTCAAATAAACGTTTCTCTTGAATGGTATCTAGTAGCAGATATTAACTGATCTACAAGACGAAGCAGTTACAGATTATCTTACATCAACTATTAAATATTAGACATCATAATGTTTTTTTATTTTTTAAATTGTTTCACCCCAAGCAAGGTAGTACTACCACTGATGTGCAGGGGGCTACATAAGAGAGTAAAAGTTTAAGCAGGAGGGGAGTGAAAGAAAGACAAACCAGTTACAGTGGGTGTCAGAGAAAGGGCAAGAGAAGGATGGGTACACAGGTGTGAAGACATTTGTAAATGTAGACAGAAAGGAAAAGAACAAGATACCCAGGGTTATAGAACTAGAGTCAAGTGGATAAGAGATGGGAATTATCATTGCATTTAAATTTCTGGATGTTGTAGCCATTATGAAAGCAAGTATACAGAAGGGAGTTCCACAGGTGGGAAGTGTGAGAAAAGAAGCTGATGGAGTAGAATTGTTGGCTGCATTTGGTTGATTTAACTGTAAAAGGGTAGGACCTTGTTGCCAGTCTGGTTGTGCTAGTAAATTCTTGTGGAGGGGGGCACCAGTGACCAAAAAACACAGTCAAAATGACCTATGCTTGATAATTGCTTATAAGTAGAAACTACTCAAATGGCTTTTAATTTACTGGCTGTAGAAAAAAAAAATCCCCAAGGTGGATGCGAGAGGAGTTTTTATTTTCTTGCAGGATATCAAATTCTGTTTCCAATGATACTAAACATTTCTTGGTAAAATTTCTTCTGGTTAGACCTTAAATTTATTCTAAATCAACTAGACTATTAAGAAATGTTCCTGCATACATACTCTGTTTCTCTCTCTCTCTGCTATTTATGCATTGTTCTTCAGTCATGAATTGAACACTCTTGGATAATGGCATTTGTATCATGTATATAACACATTAAAAAATATATATTTCTCTGCTATGCGCTGATAGCTTAATGAATGGTAGAGAATCCCTGGCTAATGCTAAATCTATCAAGTTTTGATACTGGCTTGAAGTAGTTGGATGTCTTGCCACACTAATGTGCTGTGATGCAGTGAAAAAGATATGTGGAATATATAGCTTCTTATTCTATGTGCTTTGTCTCTTGAAGACATGGACAAACACAACTTTGTTTCAGGTTTTAGTAAGTTTTTTTTTTTTTTTTTTTGCTATCTCTTCTAAACCCTGTTTTACTTATAACATGCCCCCTGGCTGAGTTCAGCAAACCTTCCTGACCTTCGGTTGATTCTGCCCATGTTGTGTTGATCTTGGACTGGCCAAAGCAGGAATGCTTGTTATCACCCAACTAATTTAGCACAGACACATGAAGGAATGGTATATAATGAAAACCATATTTAATATTGCAATACCATGGTGTAGATTTATATATATTGAATAGATTTTGAACGAATTGCTTCTCAATGAATTGAATGGAGATCTGCCTGCCAGAGGGGCATCAAGCAGTTCTCTGAGACTGAGATTGACCAACTGCGCGTAAGACGTGAGAGAACTAAAGCATCTGCAAGTGTCCCAGCCAATCATTCATGCAATCTCCCTTCTTGCCTTCATTGTGGACTTGTTTGCAAGTCTCTTGCAGGACTCAAATGCCATTTACAATTAAGTGCAAGCATGCTACATCGAATTAAATTGTTGTCTAGGCCTCATACGTCGAAATCGACAGGAGAGTCCATCATATATATATATATATATATATATATATATATATATATACACATACATACCGATCATTCATGCAATCTCCCTTCTTGCCTCCATTGTGGACTTGTTTGTAAATCTCTTGCAGGACTCAAATGCTATTTACAATTGAGTAAGTGCAGGCATGCTACATCGAATTGAACAGTTGTCTAGACCTCATACGTCGAAATCGACGGGAGAGTCCATCATATTGAATAGATACAATCAAGTCAAAGCTAAGTGTTGCAAAAAAAAAAAAATATCAGTTGGCTAGTATTTCAGTAGCACGCTAATATTGATGATCTATTATCACCGTGGGACAATGGTTTGTTCAATTTGCAGCTTGTCAAATTTGGACTGCTCATATCTTGCAATATCTCTAGTGGCAGGCTATTTTAGCTTGACCATATCATTTCATTGCTGGTTCCTGTCTCTCTTAATTTTGTTTTCCACCCCAGTTTTAAAGAGGCACAAAACCAGAATGTTGAAGGTGGGACTGGGATTTCTATTTCCCCCTCTCTATATATATGACTTACCACCTCGGCATGTAAGTAATATCATTTAACCATTCGAATGGGAGGGGAGAAAACTCACTCTCTGCTATTATCTGCCTGTTCCTACCAGTAATCCTGGTAGTCATTAAACAGGAAATCCTCAAGGTCAAATTTTGACCTAGGGTCACAAATTGTCAAAACCCAATGACAATATTTTGACTAACTAGCTTTGAACTAGCTTTGATAAATTTGCCTACTACTTCTGACAAAAGTGATTTGCACTCTTTACATCTTTAAATCTGTATTTTCCAATTTTATCACTTTGGTTACTTTTCCCAACAAAAATAACTGTATTCTCCAATTTTTAAAGATATCTCTTCTCATCTTGAAAATCACTTAAAATTAATACCAACCATCTAGAAATCGGGTCTCTTCTAGATCCTGTTCTATCTAGCATTCCTACAAATATATTAGGTAGGCTGTTTTCTTATGTTCTTCTTGCCTTCAACATGACCTGTGAGTATCAAATTTACCAAGCTTTCTTTTCTCATTATTTATGCTAGAAATTTGTCTTTTTTTATGCTAAGTATCTTCTATGTGCCGCGTTTTTTCACGATGTGGGCGATCATGACCCTCCACAGCTCCTTATTCCTTGTAGTTGTTAGTAGCCTTTCTCTTATTACTCCTTTCAAACCCTACTCTGCCAGTTGTTTGCTCAAGCTTATCAAATGTGTCACATATTACTTTAACCTGTCTCTCTTTCCCTCCATATGTCCTGTGAATATAAGATTCTCCAAGCCTGCCATCCTCATTACATGTCTCAGAAACTTCAGTTGTCTTTTCCTGATGTTAAGTAAAAGTTTCTTTTTCATTTTCATCTTGTCCAAAACCTTGTCATTCCTCATGTCTGGTGCATGGTTTTCTCAACATCCTTTTGTAGAACCACATTTCAGTTGCTTCAAGTCTTTTCTTCTTCTTTGATAAGAGTGTCTCATATTTGCTGCCATATTGAAAGGTTAGACATCATATAGCAATCCAATACTCACTTCTTTGCATATAGCAAAATTTTCTTGTCTCTCAATACTTCTGAAATACATCTGTGGCCATCCCAATACACCTTCAGGTCTCAGTGTTGCACTTTCCATCCTCTGTTAGAATGCTTCCCAAGTATTTGAACTATAAATATCCTTTTTGTTTTCATCTTCTCTAAAACTTTGATGCTGCTCACATGTCTGGTGCATGGTATCCTCAACATCCTTCTGTAGAACCACATTTCTGTTGTTTCATATCTCCTCATTTGTCTTCACATTCACTGCTATACACAAGTACTCTTTTGTTTCTTATTGCTTTTAAAAAGAAGAAAACTAGCAACTGTGGGTGATTCAATAAGGTGAATTTTTCGATATAAGGACTTCTAATACAGATAGAAGCTTCCTTTTTTTTTCTTTTTTTTTTTTTTTTTTTTCAACCTAGTCTCTTAGCAGTGTCACACACTTTTCCCATCTGTGCACAAGCTTCCATATTCCCTCAGCGTAAAAAACTTTGGACTGATGTCTCAGCCAATCGTCCACAGCACTTTTGACTTTGTCACTTTCAAACTTCTTTAAACAATTTAGCTCATTTGTAGACATTTTTTTTGGCTGAAACATGTAGCACCATATACAGTTGACATTCTCGTATGAATTTCACCCTTTGCACCCTTCAGCAACAAAAACCTTGATAACTGACCTCTGTTCAATCCTAGAGCATGCTTCCTGGTTGGCCGCCTTTGTTAATCTCCCAAACTGTTTTTTTTTTTTTTTTCAATCTGCAAAATAATTAAATCCCTTTGAAAAAGAAGTAAAGGAAAAAAAAAGAAGTAAGCTTCTATCTGTATTAGAAGTCCTTATACCGAAAAATTCACCTTATTTATTGAATGACCCTCGTAGAAGTCCTTATACCGAAAAATTCACCTTATTTATTGAATGACCCTCGTAGAAGTCCTTATACCGAAAAATTCACCTTATTTATTGAATGACCCTCGTAGAAGTCCTTATACCGAAAAATTCACCTTATTTATTGAATGACCCTCGTAGAAGTCCTTATACCGAAAAATTCACCTTATTTATTGAATGACCCTCGTAGAAGTCCTTATACCGAAAAATTCACCTTATTTATTGAATGACCCTTGTATTTTCATTTTTAAACAAATTTGGATTTTGTTTCTCTACAAGTTTGCATTAAGATACATACATATGAAATATTTCTAGGTGCAAAGATTCACTCTTTTTATATTGTTAATGTCCTTCTGTTCTTTAACAACTTCTATTCTCTCCAAAGTGAATCCATAATTGAATAGTGGCCAATTCACTGAGTAAATTCCATCAGTTCTGGCAAGGAGAGACTCCTCTAAGCTAGATTTCTTACCTGTACTCTTAATATCAAATTATGTTGAATAACATTCTTCATTCATGATTTAGAATTTGAGGCAATAATGCATTATGGCTCATTTGAACATCCTTACTTTTGTTAAAAGCATACATCTATTGATAAAAGCTAATGCTTTGGACCCTGCCAAAGTTAGTAAATGATGTAATATTTTAGCTGCTCTTACTTTTGCATGTAACAGATATGGGAGAGTGATTTACCTTACTACTAACTTATCCTCACTCTACTCAGATTGTGGCATGTCAGTGCCAAGATACCTGGGGATGGAAAAGGGCACAGGGAGAAGTGGAACCATGCTTTTCTTGAATAAACACATAACCTCAACTTGAACTCAAAACTGGGATTTTTCTTTACTTTTATGTGCCATGTCCATTCAGAACATGGCCGATCATGGATGTTGCGAAGTAAAGAATACAAGCCTGGTGATAAAATGAACTAGATGTTTAAATAACACGCAACCTCGACTTGAACTCAAAACTGGGATTTTTCTTTACTTTTATGTGCCATGTCCATTCAGAACATGGTCGATCATGGATGTTGTGGAATAAAAAATACAAACCTGGTGATAAAATGAACTAGATGTTTAAAAAATAAACTTCTAGTGAGTCTAAATTTTTCTTTCAGACGTCATGGTGAGTGCCTATACAATAGTCATATTTTAACCGTTAGAAAATGAGTTATGACAGGGGTGATGAAGAATTGAAACCTAAGTTATAACTGTAGTCAATGATGAGTTAGACAAACTGAAAAATATAATTGAAAAGAATAATCATTCAAACTCGGCAGCACCAGCAGTGGATGTAAAGAAAAAAACAAAACAAAAGCAAAACAAACTCTGTGCTGATTTGTTGACAGGGTTTAACAAGTGTTTAGAAACCCATAACAATTCATTCACATGTCCAGATGAAATTTTTGTGAAGCTAAATGGCATAAAATGTTATTTTTATTTTATTTTTTTTGAAGTTATATCAGTCTGAAACCCATCTGCAAATACATGTTCAGAATTAACTATAAATATGTACAGGAGATTGTATAAATTCAACTAACTTCTTTTTTAGTATAAGGGTGGCTCCATCTATATTTCAACAATCTATGAATGCCATGATTGTAGATTGTGATTTTACAGTTGCTTATCTGGATGATATATTAAAAGTGTGTCGAAGGAACAATGTATCATACATTTGAAAACAATTTTTGAAAAAATATAAGTACGGTTTCTATTCAGTGAGAAGTGCTTTTTTTTTTTTTTTTTTTTTTTTTTCCTAAAATTAAGTCAGTCAGTTAAGTGCCATACGTGAAACACGCTTGGGCAATCATGTCTCTTGCGAGACATGATTGGGCATGATCTCAAAAGAGACATGATTGGGGAGAAGATTATCCTGCAGTAGACTGGTTGCCAGCCAAGGCTATAGAACCCAATCAGTCCTGTTATTTAACCCATAACTGGAAGGAAGAGATCAATTAATACCTTTCCCAAGGGTATTTGCACGTAAGTGAATGCAATGAATTCAACTGGAATTTGAACTTGGCTCCCCGATTTCTCGTTCCGAGCCAATATCCACTGTACCACAACGCACATCCTGAGTACCTAGGATAAATCATTGACAAAAATGGTTGTCAACCAGATCTGTCTAGGTTAAGTGCAATTAAGAATATGCCTCTCACAACAAACTAGGTTACAAGCTTTTCTGGGACTAGAAAACTATTATCAAATTTATGTACCTAACATGCAGAGTTTGAGAGCTTCACTGAACAATTTACTTAAAAGGTGTAAAGATGCTCAAAAAAAAAAAAAATACCAATGTCAGACTTATCATTAGCAGAAATTGAGGTGGCTTCAGATGTTAGTGATTATGAAATAGCAGGAATTTTACATAAATATGATGACAGTAGTATGAAAGCAATTGCACAGACTTTGCATTTACTACTACCAACAAAAAACTATAGGTCGATAGAAAAAGGTGCCAGCAATGATATTTGCAGTGAAAAAAATTCACATATTTAGACATGGAAGGAGTTTTCAGTTGTAGACAGACCACAGACCTCTATTATTAATTTATTGCTTGACAAAAAAGAAAAAAAATTCAATGCATACAGTGAATAACTTACAATACTGGGGTACCATACAATTTGGAATACCAGTTCAGTTAAGTGCCATATGTGATATACACTTTGGGTGACCATGTCTCATAAAAGACATGACTGACTGGGCAGAAGATTATCCCACAGTAGGTTGCCATTGCTTTCTGTGGTAGACTGGTTGCCAGCCAAAGCTATAGAACCCAATCCTATTATTTAACCCATAACTGGAGGGAAGAAACAAATTAATACCTTTCTCAAAGGTATTTGCGCGTAAGTGAATGCAAGGAATTCAACTGAAATTTGAGCTTGGCTCCCTGATTTGTCGTTCCAAATCGATATCCATTGCACCACAACATGCGTCCTTTGGAATGCAAACTGTCCAAAAAATTAGGACATGTGGAAGGGTTATCAAGATTGATACCAAAAAATACTGAACCATCTGAGGACAATTTTGTTGCAGCAGTAAAAATTGAAATTAAAAATAATGTAATTTAGTATGCTAATTACCCGTCACCATTTTATAAGAAATAAGATAAAAAGAAGAACAAGACACGCTTATTGTGGACATCTATCTATCTATCTATCTATCTATCTATCTATCTATAAGGCAATCTGTGTGTGACTGTTCCCTATGTATGCCTACATTTTTTTAAGCTATGCCATTCAAACTTTCTAGGGACACGTATCTACAGGGAAGCCAGATCGACACATACTTTTTGAGTTTAAGTTCAGCAATTTTCCCTTTCACACTTTTTGGCCAATGGAGCCGATTGTTTACATTTGCTCCGTAAAACATCCAAGATCTAAGATGGTTGTTAAATTACATCACAGAAATCAAACCACACATGTCAAACATGACTAAAATATTTTTTATTAAAAAAAAAAATGAGCCTTTATATTTAATTTTTATTCAGACATTTTAAAAATTTATTTGGTCAACAAAAAATGTGAATATTTTTCTCTGTAATTTTGAAACAAAAGAAATATTTTTTAAAAAAGTGTTTTTTCAAACAAAAACAAAATATGTAAAAAAAAAAGTGGCATCTTCTCCTATTACTAAAATGTTCTGAGTTGTACGGGCAACGCCACTCTATGATGCCAGTAAAAGAATAACCAAAAGTAAAAACAATGCTATCCAGACTTGGACACTTTCTTGCTATTTGATGAAGTACTGATGTTTGGCCAAAGATATACCAAAGGGCTCATTCAAACAATTACCATGAAAGTATTTATCAAAAAGGCACAGTGAAACTAACTTAAGCCAAGATGCCAGGTCAAGACCAATAATATTGCTGATTAATCTTTGGGTTTCATCAAGAATCTCTAAATATACAGCAGAAGAAAGTAATCATATATGGCAGCAACATTCAAAACTTGGATGAATAGTAGACTTATAAATTTGTAAGATAGATGCTGAAGAGAAAAATCATCACAGTGAACCAACTTTCTTAGTATCTGACCTAGCAATGGATTCAATATAGATATTTACCTTGTCTCCTCACTGAGATACAATGTCATATAAGGTCAAGTTTATCATAGAGAACCCGAACATGTACACTTGAGCCAGGGCTAAAAATTGCCAGCCCCTACAATTGTCAGTTGCTCTGGTCCTGGTAATGACTCCAATCCATCCCTCTAGTGCAATGGGGTGGTTCAACCTTGGGCATCTGTTCCCTGGGACCAGGCACCTCTCAGTATTTATTTTTCTCTGAAGCATCTCTGTCCTTGGACATAGGCACAGTTGCTGCACTCTACCTGAAGACAGAGATGCAACTGAGAGATAATGACACCCTATCTGGCAGGCAGGTAATGGATTCAATATAGTCTCTCCACTTCATGTTAGCTGATAATATTAGTCTGAGAAGGTCCAAAAAGTCACTCTTGTGTAGATATATAAGTGGGCTGAAAAATTCTTGCACTAATTGGTTAAATTTTAGAAAAAAATCTAGGCAGCTAGCTTTCAGCACCTCGTAGTCTTATGAGGTGAGAGGTAGTATATATAATAGCAGCATGGTAAATAGAATTATGAAATAAAGTTTGAATTTTGACTGAGGTGGTTTGTATTTAGTGTGCTAATGCTTTCTGCATGAATCTCTATTGCCACATGTTAATGGTAGATGCTTGATATAATGCCTTACATGACATGATGGCTGTTTAAAAAAAATGAGTGTATATTTGAGCAAATCAAACTTAAAACTCTGGCAATAATATGTAAAAAAAAAAACAAAACAAAAAACTGCTACACTTTTTGCCAAACTTGACAAGTAAATTTTTATGAGAATTTGTGTTCCTGTATATATATATATACACACACACACACACACACACACACACCTCTCCTCTCCAGCAGGAATCAATGCATCTATTAGTACAAAGGGAGTTACCATTTATCTCAGTAAGCGTTACCAACTTGGCCATGAAAAGCAGGCAAAACCTAATTTTAGAATGAATTTTTAGTTAATCCAACAGATTTTATAACTTTAAATGTTATTTTTAGTGAATATTCATATTTGAATAAATGCTCTGCTTATTTATTAAACAGTATATTTATTTATCATCTACTGGCCTGAATGTTCAAGAAATCTTATTAAATAAAAATTTGCCCTGTCTGAGAGGAATTGAACCTGCTTCCCTCAGGGTAGAGAAAGCTAACATATATCTCGTGAAATTTTGTATTGCACGAAATGAAATTCAGTAGGTCAATGTAACAATGTCTAATTCATTAAATTGCTGTCATATCATTAGCTGATTAAAAATTTTCATAAAAGAATATTTTTCAAATGTACTTAAGTGGCCAGTGTATGTGTAATCTTCTAAATGATAGAGAAATAAGATAAAAAATTTTACCATCTTTAAAAATAGATGAAAAATAAAAATTACCAGGCCACAAAGCCATATTTTGGCCAACCAATCAGAAAATGTTAACAAGGATGCAAGAAAAGAAATAACAAGTAGACTAAAATTAACTTCCATCAACCAATCAGAAAGATTTCACAACCAGGATTTAAAGTTGCAAACTAATGAGAAGGCGAGTACTCTTTTTGAAGTAGATTTATAGATGCGTTTGAATTCATTGCATTTACTTACGCACAAATACCCTTGGGAAAGGTATTAGTCCATCTCTTGCTTCCAGTTATGGGTTAAATAACAGGACAGATTGGGTTCTATAACCTTGGCTGGCAACCAGTCTACCACAGAAAGCAATGGCAACCTACTGCGGGATAATCTTCTGCCCAGTCAGTCATGTCTCTTTCAAAACATGATCGTCCAAGCGTGTATCATGTATGGCACTTAACTGACTGATATAAACAATGAAAAATCAATTGGAGCCAGAATTGTTAAATAAATGTAGCCCAGTCTATTGTTTAGTGGTCATCATCACATATCCAGAGCCAAATGTAACATTTGGATGACTAGCTGGCAACTTGAGAGGGCTAACACATCTCGCTACATTGAAAACACATACCCTTTCTTTTTCCCCCCCTTGAAAGAAGTCCACTGCAACAATTGAAAATAAACATATTTCTTCTTCTTCTATGTGCCATGTCCCTTCAGGACATAGGTGATTGTGGCCTTCCGTGTCTCCCCATCCTTGGTAGCTCTTAGAACGCTTTCTCCTGTTACCCCACCCAAACCCCACTCTTCCATCCACCTGCTCAGGCCCTTCAAATATGTTATCTGCTGCTTTCCCCTGTCTCTCTTTCTCTCTATCTGACCTGTGAGTATCAGATTCCATAAACCTTCCTTCCTCATCACATGTCCCAAGAACTTCAGCTGTCTCTTCCTTATGCTCAGTATTAATTTCCTTTTCATTTTCATCCTTTCTAAAACTTCATCATTAGTCACATGCTCAATCCATGATATTGATATCTAACAGGCCAGTAGATAGAAAAAGAGACAGGGGAAAGCAGCGGATAACATATTTGAAGGACCTTATCAGGTGGATGGCGGAACAAGGGTTGTGTGGAGTAACAGGAGAAAGCATGCTAAGAGCCACCAGCGATAGGGAGAAGTGGAAAACCATAGAAGAAAATAAAGAATAAAAACAAAATTTTAATTAAAATCTACCTAAATCAGCCTTTTCACTATAACCAAACATAAAACAAACAACCTTAAAACCCTAGTAGTATCATTCTTTAACTGTTTACCATTAATGAAGCTGCTTTGTAAGAAATAAGGCAGGTTTTATTGTATCATTCTTTGTTTACCATTAATGAAGCTGCTTTGTAAGAAATAAGGTTGGTTTTATTGTAATAAATTTCATTTTCTATCAATCGCCTAGTATTCCAATGAATAAATAAATCCTCCCAAAATGTTAATTTAATTTTGAAACCCTGGACGTCTCATACTTTCAAGGGCTCAGATTAGGAAGTAAATGGGGAAGTGATGCTCACCCCGCATCCCAAACTTGTACTTTCCATAATTGATCTTAAATTTATAGGATGCAAGGGGATTTTGGAGAGATTTTTATAGGAAAAAATTGGATCTTATAAGCTGTAAAATATAGGAGATTGAGACAGGCGAGATCTGGCAAACCTGGTTGCATCAGGCTTTTTTTAAATTTTTTTAAAAAAATCATATCATCCCGGGCAAGGCAGTAAGGCCACTGGTGTGCAGGGGGCTATGTAAGAGTGAAAAGATTGGAAAAGAGAAAACCAGGAACCACATCCTAAACAGGGAACAAGGTATGAGCCTCTTTACCTGTTCAATAGACGTGGGTGGAGTGTGAACCGGGTGATAGTTCAGTCTATCTACTCCAATTTTGCATGTTTGTTTTGTTACGGTCCACCTTAGTTATGCTTGGTCCTGCTATTTCTCACCAGTTGGTATATATGGTTACTAAAAGAAACAACCCAAAATGTGAACTATGATTTGAAAATGCAAAAATCAAATGAGTACAAAAATGTACCAAAATTAAAATAGAAAAGTTGCTTTCCCAAAGTTAAGCAAATTAATAAGAAACAGAAAAAAAGAAAAACACTGGACTGTTATACATATGCTATATGTTGAGAATACTATGAAGTGAATGAGAAAGTTTTAAGAAAAATGGAAAACGAAAAGAACACTTATACTTAGAATCATAAAGGGCACATAATGAGGAAAGAGAGCCTGGAAAATTTTACACTTAACTTGAAAAGAGAGACAGAGTTCTGTATCAAATAACTGTTCTAGTAAGTTTATGCAAATAGTTGGCAAAACAGTAAGAGAGAAAAAAACAAAATTACAAAGGACAGAAAATTCTGGAGGGCCATATTCTGAAGAGGTCCGACAAATGTGTGCTGAAACCCAATGATTACATAAAAATATTACTTTGATAATGGCTTATGAAAACTGAAAAACATGCTCAATTTATTCTCTGAAAACTAGAAAAAAATGGTTTAAACTATATAAAAAGAAATACATTTTCAAGAACTTGATCTTCAACCAGACCTTTGTAAATGAAATATTACTACCCAAATATAAGTAACAAGTACAAATTATAGACATCTTGAAAGTTTTCAACCTACTTGTGAGACTTGTCTTCCTCTTGCTTGCTGAAGAAAATCTTCAGTGTTGGGCTACAAGAAAGTATTTAATCTTGCAAGTGTAAAAACCTGAGATACTTGAGTATAATAAACTTAGCCACATTTGTCTGTTTACAAAGATAAGGTTTCTTGCAGTTTTTATTGGCTAAGGTTTTGGCCCAGCACAGAAAAGGAAGCCTAATTGGTGAAAAGATAACTCAATGTGGTTATTGGATGGAATCCAACACAAATTGTGGCCAGAGGTTGAGATGAAAAACTGATAATTTTAAAAATGGATACCTTCTGAAAGCGAACTGAGAAGATAAAGAAGGAAAATAAGAAAGATAATGTTCTTTTGAAAACAAATTTTCTACAAAAGTTTGAATTTATAAAACCTTAATAAAATTAGCATTGATCAAGAATTTGTCTGAGAGTTCCTGTGTCGGGAAGGAAGAAAGTGGAATTGTAAGTCTATGATCTGTTAATAAAATCTTGTCAAGTAAAGTAAGTTCAATTCTAATTACTGTACAATGAATTACTTTTGTTAATCTTTAAGTAGAGAGAAACACTTTCCATTATGGCCTGTGGCCCTATGCATGGCAAAAGAATAGAGAAGTTCTTTTGTGAAACAGATTTTGGATGGAAAAGTAGCTCCCAGCTGCTGCTATTCTGTATTTCCTCTACAGCCAATTGCTTGTGTTATGGTATAAACTCACTGCAATCTTATATGTTGCTTTCCCCATGAAAATAGTTGACTATGTTAGCCAGTTAATTACCACTGGGTGATCATATCTCTTTTAAGACATGACTGACTAAGCAAAAGATTTTCCCATAGTAGGTTGCCAACCAAGACTATAGAATCCAATCTGTCTTGTTATTCAACCCATAGCTGGAGAGAGAAGAGATATCTATTACACCATAATGTATACCCACATGAAATTAACAATGACTTGGTGAATATATATATATATATATATATATATATATATATATATATAAGAAAAATTAAGGCATACACGTTATTTCATGGTGAATTGGAAGTATGGCCTATTTCAGGTGAACCATCATCAGCTTCCGTCTTTATTTGCCTTATTTTTTCTTATATTTGCTCTATATGAATTTATATGCATATAGGTTTAGAGCTCTCTTAGTTATCCTACCACTGTATGTACAGAATTCTCCTTTGGATTCTTCTATACCCACACTGCATGCTTATCTCTCTCTCTATCTATCTATCTATCTATAGTGTTATAATTTTCAGTGCTAAGATTGTTTTTTCAGTAGTTTTACTAATAAAAGTTATTTTGGCAAGCAGGTTTTGTTTTCGTTTTTGTTTGTTTTCGTTTTTGTTTGTTTTCGTTTTTGTTTGTTTTCGTTTTTGTTTGTTTTCGTTTTTGTTTGTTTTCGTTTTTGTTTGTTTTCGTTTTTGTTTGTTTTCGTTTTTGTTTGTTTTCGTTTTTGTTTGTTTTCGTTTTTGTTTGTTTTCGTTTTTGTTTGTTTTCGTTTTTGTTTGTTTTCGTTTTTGTTTGTTTTCGTTTTTGTTTGTAAATTGCTAGATATTGGGATGGAGATAATGTTGATAGTTTGTCACTTTTAAACTGGAAAACTCAATGAGTAAATGCATTCTAACGGCGTCTTCATGGAACTTTGAAGTCAGCCTGAACCTGCTAAAGTGACAAATTGTTTGCACTAAAATAATATGTAATTTCTTAAAGTATAGTTCACCCTGTACAAGGCTTGGAAGCTACTTTAGGTAGAGGGTGACGTTAAGGGTAGTTTATATGGAGAGTGAGTGGGGAAGATAATGGTTGACTCTAGACCTGAACAGGTCAAGACTGAATTGATCAGGGAAGTATCCTTTTGGGAGTCTGTTCCATAGGGCAGTGGTTTGCAGGAAAAAGCTGTTTGAGTGAAACTTTTTGATGATGGAATATAGAGGGAGAGTGGGTGGATTGCTACCATGTAAGTGGTATGGTAGGTCCTAGCCATGAAGGCGAGACTTGGTGGAAGCAGGTGATGCAGTTTGTCTGAGCACTTGTTATGATAGTAACGGCAGAACAGTGAGAGAATTGTGACATCCTGCCTGTGAGAGAGAGGTTGAAGTGTGGAAAAGTCTTCTCCAATAAGGACTTGGAGACTATTTTTATTTTAAGACTGGAAAGTGAGAACTGGGTATCCCCCACCCTCCAGTATGGCAACTGTACTCCATTTTCAGTTTGATCTGGCTCTTATAACTTAAAGAGTCAGGTACATACTGAACTCGTATAGGGAGCCAATACCTAGGTATTTAGCATTGGTTTGAATTCCACTTAATGTCAGGTGTTTGTCTGAGGCTCAATATCCTCTCAAGTTATGGGGCCTCCTCAAGAGGAGATCCATTCATCGTGACAGGTGGTAGTTTGCAGTCTGATCAGTAGTCATGGAATGTAACCAGCTTGGTTTTAGAGGTATTAAATGTAACCATTTTTTTCCTACTGAGAATTTAGTTAGATCGGAAGAGAGGTCAGCTGCTAATCTCTGATTGTTTGGAAGTGCACTCATCGTGTCATCAGTGTAGACGTTTACACACGATCAGAGTAAACTTTTAGGTAGATCATTTATGTAATTTAAAAAGAGGGTTGGTCAGAGAAGTATAGTCCTGGGGGATGCCTACATTGACTGCCAGGGCCTGAGAGGATTGGCTGTTAATAACTGTATTTGATATATATTTATATTATATACATATATATTTACATATGTATATAATATTATGTATGACACATATGCATATTTATGTATATTGTATGTGTATGTATATACATCTCCATATGTGTGTGCATATATATATATATATATATATATATATAGTGTGTGTGTGTATATCATATATCTGTATATCATATAATAATTTTGCTTGTCCCTCCCTTTAATTTGTTCATCTGACTGTTATGCCCTGCCAGTATCTCATGAATAATGGATTGTTCTATTTTGACCATGAGGAAAGAAAGAAGGAACTGACATACCAGATATGCTACTTGGTTTCAGTGAGAAAAATTAAGAAAGAATGAAAGAAAGGATATTGGAAGTGTTTAATATCCCCTACCAATACTTTATGAATAAGGAACTATTCGATTTTGATTGTATGGAAAGAGATATCTTAGGCACTGCTTGGTTTCTGTAAGAAAGAAGGGAAGATAGAATTCTTTAAAGTTTGTTTCAGTGAGATTGAAAAAGTTGTCAATTTCAAATCTTTTTCTGATTGTTGTTGCAATATTTTGCTAAAATTGTGGAGCCCAAATATTTAATGATGCAATAGTTGAATTTCTACGGATATCTTATTGATTTTTATTGTCGTAGAACTCTACATGATCTTATTCAATTATTAAGATTCATCAGAAAATTCAAGTAGTAAAACTGTGCCTAACGTTCATTACTTTGTTTCTTAATTGGTTTGCATGACCATTTCGCCTTGCCCTTATTATTGTATTGCTGGTCCTGGTGTCAAACAACAAAGTAGATATAATTATGAAAGAATATAATTGCAATTATGCTATAAAGAACTCATTTACATTATATTTTTTCTATTCCATAAACTTAGAAGACCTCAAAACTATTAATTTCAATAAAAAACAGTAAAACTGGAATTTCCACGAGTATTGCTAGTAATTAGTAGTTAGGATATAGGTGAGGATTAATGAAAATAATCCTTTAATCCTGTACCTTTTTGTGTTTCATGTGCGTTGTGGTGCATTGGATATTGGCTCGGAACGAGAAATCGGAGAGCTGAGTTCGAATTCCAGTTGAATTCATTGCATTCACTTACACGCAAATACCCTTGGGAAAGGTATTAATCCATCTCTTCCTTCTAGTTATAGGTTAAATAACAGGACTGATTGGGTTCTATAGCCTTGGTTGGCAACCAGTCTACCGCAGAAGCAATGGCAACCTACTGCTGGATAATCTTCTGCCCAGTCAGTCGTGTCTCTTTCGAGACATGATCGCCCAAGCATGTATCGTGTATGGTACTTAACTGACTGACTGACTATTGCAATGTCAGAACATTATTAAGAAGCTCAAAATAAAACTTTAAATTGGAGAAATAGAAGTTACTTTTGCAAAGGTGCTTAAAACTTCTTAGCTTTTCCCACTTCACAAAAACAGTATTTTAATTACCAAGAATCAGAAGACCAATTTTGGGAAGCGTCTTTTCAGCACCCCCTGATACAAAAAATCATTCTGAGCTGATTTTATTTTGTTTGGCCCACACATTTTTTTTTCTTCTTCAATCTTAGTCTATTTTTGTCCTTGCTGTCTTGTCTGTCATGTTTGTCTGTCCTCGATGTCCTGTTGTAGACTTTGTGTCAGTGAGCTCTCATCTTACCCTGTCTGTCTGTCTTTCCTCTTCCAGATGTCATATTCCTCGTCTGTCTCTTACAGATGTAATTTTCTTTTAATGCAAGCTGTAGTTTGAGGTGATAAAGAATATGAACTGAAATTTTCTTTGTGCTTTCCCATGTCAACTGCCTTTACAAATGAAAGATATTTTAGATAAAAGCATCTCGTATACACTGGATTGATCAGTTTTAACCCATTTACTGCCATATTAACCATCCTGTTTTATGTTATCAGAGAAAATTAGGATATTGATAAATTTGATATGATTCTTTCCTTTTTAAATTTTTAAAAATATTTTAATATTATTTTTAAAGTGTTGTGCTAATTTTAGTAGCAACTTTAATAGAACAATGTCAATGAAGTAGAACTAGTTGAAATTTCTGAGACATAATGAGGAAAGTGGATGGACTTGGAGATTATGGCACTCACAGGGTATATTGAAGGGAAATGGAGAATAAGCTACTTAATGAGTTTCTGACCACAAGATGAGGAATGGGAGGAATAGTAAAAAGATGAACGTTGCTAAGAATTACAAATGATAGGAAGTTGTCGGAAGCCATGATTGTCCATGTCCTGAAGAGATATTGCAAATAAAAAAAATAGTAATATTCTTTGATATTTATTAGGGAAAACTGACTTGCTCATCTTTTTATGTTGGATTCTTTTGATGCAGAAATATTTTAATCAATAGCTAGAGGGAAGTGGATTCATGCCTTTGCCAAGGTTATTTGTGTGAAAGTGAATGCAACAAATTAGGTCAGAATTTGAATTTGACTCACTTATTTCTTAAGTCACTAAATGTTACCTTACCTCTACCACCATAGCTTGTATAGTAAAGTTGCAATTGCATTGTACTTATGAAATATTTAAAAAAGAATTAAATAGTGTCATGATTTTTTTCTTAACGGTATTTGTGAGCTATCAAAATTATTAATGAGTGGATATATTTTTTCATTTCTGTCAAAGAGCCAATGATTTCAAATATTTTTTTTTTTTTGTCGAAGCCAACTCACTCCCCATTTAAAGAAGTGATATAACTAAACCTCCAACTTCTGTAACATCATCCTGGGTATGATGTTAAACTACATCTGGCAGCAAAGCCTCTGATCAGGTTTTGAGAAGCATTGATTGTTGTTGTTCCCAGGTCCACCCTTATCTGGGGTGGTAGCACCTGTTGGGGTCAAAATGTTATGAATGTATAAAAATATTTTTTATAGTGAAAATTTCCAGCAATAGATGTTAATAGTGAAAGAAAAAAAATACCAAAAAACTCCTCTTCAACATTTAAACTTTGGCATTAAATGAGTCATAAGGAAAACAAATCAAACACTGTACATATATGTACAATACACACTGAGAAAACATTGCCAGCCTCTTCTTATTCTATAACTATTTTCATGGTCAATATTTGACGAGTGACATTCCTGTGTTCCATAATTTCATATTTTTACAGCTAAAGCCTCTCAGCTTCAGTCCCTTTCTCAACACCATAACATGGCTTCCCTGTGCCTTTTCTGTAAATACTTTTGTTCTGATAAACTTCCCTCTATGGCACCTAGAATCTATGAATTTAAGCACTGTACTAGATTGGCAACAAGGTCTCATCATTTTAAAGTTGAAATGGCGAGATGTAACTAAACTAACAGTTTCTTCTATTGCACTTAGAACTCTTTTCTAGCTTCTTGCTTCCCAATCAACTTTGATCTTCAAAAATTTAACTGCAATATCACTTGTTATCTACTGTCATAATTTTGTTCTTTTATTCTTCTCTCTCATTAATAGTGTTTTTTTTTCTCATATTCTCCTTGTGTCTTAGTGGTTTTTTGCCTTGAAAAATTAAAAACAATCTGCTGTACTACATACACAGGGTTGAATCATCCTCATTTTTTTAATGTTTTATTGGTAAGAAGGAATTTAATTCAGACAATTTCTTAAACACTTCTTTGTGGAATGGACTCCTGAAAGGATGTTTCCACAATCACTACAATCTTAATCTCTTAAAGTTTTGGATCAACTGTTATCTATTTTCAACAGCCTCATTCAATTACCCTCTACCTTGAGGTGCTCTTGGGCTTTCCATTGGATAAACAGTAAAAGAAAATATAAAAAAGATAAGCTTAGCATCTATTTATGAAATATATCAAATAAAATTTTTTTTTTTTTTTTTTTGGACTCCACTGAGTGCAGGACACGTGGCCCAGTGGATAAAAGCATTGGTTGGATCCAGTGACTTGACTTAAAGAGTTGTGAGTTCAATACAAAAAAAAGAAAAGCTAGTAAATTTTCAAAAATCACCAAGTTGACTCTAAATTCTCACCAGTCATGATTGTTATGATACCATCCTATGAGGAATGAACTCTTCCTCTTGCTATATAAAAATTACCTGTGTGACTTCTAGAGGGCAGTCAACAAAGCAGTAAAGTACAGCAGTTAACGACAGCTACTAGTCAGGCAGCATAATAATACATTCAGACTTACTTATTTCTATATTACTTAACATTTCTTTTGAATAGCTTGTTTCTTTTTCTACTAATACACTGTTTTGAACCCACCTTCTGTGTTCCGTGTTTTACTTCCGGCACAAACCGATCACTACAACTTGGCAGCAAAGTTTTGTCACAACTCCACAACAAATTTGCAATGAAGATGCACAATAATGAATGAATAGTTATATTCTAAAAGAGGTTCTTTTCTTTGAGAATCAAGTTCGTTCGTGTGATCCAACTTAACAGAAGTTTAACTTGATCTTCACAAAGTTAAGCCTGACCTTTTTGTTTCTGTCTGAAATTGGCATTGATTTATTCTCCAGACAGAAACTCACAAATCCAGACTTTAAGTAGAACTAACCTGTTGGGTTGATCCCTAGAAAAATGGTTGACTTCAAAAAGTATTTCACTCCATCTGCAACGTTTTTATCTTTTCCATTTACCCCCTTTTTTTTCGTCCCTTTAGTAGAAAAAAAGAACAGCACATAAAAACAAACAAAAGCATACTAAATTAGTAAAATAATTACCAGTGGCTATGATATTGTTATTGTGTGAATGGTATGTGTCTCTTCGATGGAGCTTCTCAATGCCACAATGAAGTGTACCGTTCCAATTGTAATTTCAGTCAACTCAATCCATGTAGATTATGCACATACTACTTGCTTGCATGAGAGTTTTGTTATCTTGTCATCACCTGTTTCAATATCTGATATTTAGCCATGATGACAACAAGATCAAACAAAAGAAAGAAATCAAACCCCACAAAAACCAAAAAATACCCTAAAAATTAAAACTTAAATAGTAACTAAAATTTCATGACACAAATTTTAAATATTGGTTTGGAATAAAAGTTTGTGACATTTTTAAATGAATTTCAAAGCCAATTCACGTCTTTTCATCGTCATTCAAACAGCCTCCATAAATCTGTCCCCTTACATTAATCTGAAGAATTCTAACACTGATACAATCACCCTAGACGTTTTGGATAAATTTCATTACTCATAAATGAGCTTGTGTTTTCTTTGACTGCTCTTGTACAACACTAAATCCTTTTCTAATCTACCATTCTTGAGTTCCCGCACACGTCACTAACATAAAGATTTTTTTTTCTTTTTCCCTGCTTCAGTCATCTTTTATCACACCAACACCATAGCCAATTGACCAATTAGTGTTCTTCACTTTTCTCCTCAGTTACCCAGGCAAATGGCATCCTCCAGTCCGACCAATCAGCACATGACTTGCTATTGGTTGAACCACGCTAAGCTCTATAAAAGCCACCATTACAGAATACACAATTTTTAACTAATCCAACATGAGGAGGGTAGATTCATGCCATTTACAAGAAACAAAATACCTTTAATATGTGTCATGTATTGAGGTAAGGAACTTACTTTCCTTTGCACCAGATGCAAGCCACTCTGACTCACTTGTTTCTACGTAACTG
The DNA here is from genome assembly GCA_037127315.1 of Ascarosepion bandense. NCBI lineage: Eukaryota > Metazoa > Mollusca > Cephalopoda > Sepiida > Sepiidae > Ascarosepion > Ascarosepion bandense. The sequence continues at coordinate 1,086,217 of JBBBDQ010000851.1, forward strand.
TTCACCACAATTACTTACAGCCTTTTTAAAGTTGACCAGCATCCCAATCCATATTTGTATTTTTTAAAAATCATTTCACCCCAAGCAAGGTGGAACTACTACTAGTGCATACAGGGGTACAGGGGGGGTATTGAAGAAAGGATAAAAGATGAATGGAATTCAAGAAGAGAGAAGATGACATTAGATGTATTTAAATTTTTGGAGAAGCAACTAAACTGAAGAGAGTTCTTCAGGTGGAAAGTGCGAGAAAAACTGTTTGAGTAGAATTGGTGGTTCCATTTAACTATTTCCACCCTTTTAGGGTGGCCACTAGATATCATTCTAGTGGCTCATTTAAATTTATGTGGACAAAGTACCAAGGAAAAAAAGCTTATCACAAAAATGTTTTGAATTATATGCAGAAATACATGTAAATAAAGGCTGTAGTTATTAGATTTACCCTTTTCCTGTTTTGACTAGCATCTGACCCAATGAAATGTCAAAGCAGTATAATAGAGGCATTGGCCAAATGCCTCACAGCAGCATTTTAACTGGACTAGGTTGTGCCAACTGTTGGTTCTGCTGGAGAACTCATTCACTTGCCAAAAAGGAGTTGTGCTAACCAAATAATCTGATGCAGACAGTGCTTAGCAATTGCAATCCACCAGCCTGCCTGCATTGAATATAATAATTTATATACATGAATAAATTAATTTATATGTCAATATGGACTCTTTGACATTCTATAACCTTATTAATCAATTAACAATTCCAAGCTATTATCCATTAAGCAACATTGAGCCTGGTCAGAATCTAGATGGGAGATCATTTTTGAAATACCAGCTGCTGTAAGCTTAGATCTGTGGGTAGTGCAAATGATAATGGCTTGTAATTGTTAACTGGAAAGGTGAGTTCCAATTCCTGCTTGGTTCGTTATATTCACTATGTTCAAATACTCTTGGGAAAGGTATAAATCCACTTTTTCGTTGTGTTCCAATTCCTGTTTTGTTTCTTATATTCACTTGCAAATATACACCGAACCTCATACAGTCTGGAACTAAAACACAATGTGGGATGATTTTCCTCAGTTGATGAAAAACTATGCAAGGGTTACAATTCTTTGATTACAGGAAAATGTTTGCAAATTTTGGAAGGAATGTACAAAGCAATAGTAGATTGCAAGTGAATGTAAATCTTACTGTATTTAGCATATAATAAATTACAAGTTTTAACTAAATTCATGCAACACATTAAAAACAAAAACAGTGACAAAATAAAGTCCAATTTTACACAAGAAAATGATTTAAGTTTGGAATAAAGTTTTAAATAATTTAAAAAGTTAATTAAGGGAAGTGGTTATCCAATAGGGAATATATTTTTAAATTAATTCACAAAATGTGCATTCTCATGTGATGTTTAAGAGTCATCTGTGATGTTTGATAACTAGGGGTTTAAGATTTTTCAGCGCCAGACTCCATTTCCCAGTTGACCCAATCAGAACTGATTAGATTCTGATTTGCTTCTCCACTTTATACATCTTTATTTTCACTTTGGTAGTTCAATTTCATGTTTTTGTGATGTTATCACCAAACAACGGCTTTCAGGCATTGGTCAACTACCCTTTATTTAGTTCTAATTAAGTTGTTGGTTTTATTTCTTACCTTTTCTCATATTCATCAAATATTCTGATGAATGTTTTAATTTTAAATGTGTTTGTTTTGAGGGTAGGGAATTGTCTAATTGTCATTTTAATTTTGCATTATTTTTTTTCCAAACCAAAAGGTAAAGAAAAAAAGAAAGAAGTGATGAATGAATTAAATAAGAATATTATTTTCATGTCTGCATACTTCTCTTTATCTGATTGAATGTAATCTTAAAGTTTCAGCTGAAAGAAATCTTAGTGTTTAGCAATAATGAATTAGTTTTAAGCATACAATTTATGCCACACATGAAAAGCAGAAGGTAAAAAAAAAGAAGCTAACAAAATGACAATAAATTTTTCACAACACTTTAATTTTGGAACAGAAAGTTCAGATAATTCAAAGTTAATTGATAGGAGTGGTTATCTGATAAAGAATATATTTATAAATGAATAATTTCATCATGACTAAGGGAAGGCACAGTTTATAAGATTAACAAAGGAAATCTTTGCAAGAAAGAAAAATGAAAATTAAATACAAACCAAAATATTTGATCAATTATAATCATTTTAAACCAGAAATGTATATTTAAAAAAATTTTTTTTATTTTTTTATTTTTTTAACAAAGCTAACTTTTATTATGATTAAGAGAAGAGAATTTGCCGGTAGTTTTATTAATCCTCTTTTAAGAATTTGATTTCATCAAGCAGAGTATTTTGGTATGTTTTCTATTTTTCTTCTTTCTTTCCTGTTTCTAACCAGGGCCTGATTAAAATATTGCATTCATTTTGAGATGTTAGCCAACATTTTACGCCAGTCAAACAGGCATGTATAAAAGACTAAAGAATCCAATTCTAATATTGTTTTTATTATTTGCATACTCACCCCACCTTACAAATCAATAAATAACAATATTATTTAAAATCCAAAAATGTATGAATCTCAGTTATTCTAATTCTTCTATGTGATGTGTCCCTTCAAGATGTCGGTGATCATGGCCTTCCACATCTCCCTATCCCTTGTAGCTTGTAACAACCCTTCTCCTGTTGTTTTGCTCAAACCCCACTTTGCCATCCATTTACACAAGTCCAAGTACGTCATGTGTTGTTTTTCCTTGTCTTTCCATCCTGTGAGCATCAGATTCCCCAAGCCCTCATTCCTCACTACATGCCCAAGAAAATCAGCTGTTTTTTTTTATGTTAAATATTAGTTTCCTTTTCATGTCCATTCTCTTTGACAAATCAACATTCTAATTATTATTTTTATATAAAACTCCTTGTCAATAAATTATTTCAAACAGCTGTTCTCATCTTGCCTGTTATAGATGTTATCATAGACACAATGTTTTGGCCAGATACTCTCTGACCCTCATCAGGTGTCCATTGTTTTGCTAATATGAGATATATTATTTACATTGTTCCAACTGTTGTCCTCATCTTTATTGGCATATTTATGACATTTTGGCCATTGTATGCTCAAGCCTTCAAGTGCTAAGAATTTTGAACTGAAGTTTATATTTCGACAGATTGGGTTCTTTAGCCTTGGTTAGCAAACAGTCTACCACAAAAAGTATTGGCAACCTACTGCAGGAAAATCAAATAATATGGTCAAGACCTGTTTATTAAATCTAAACTCAATCTTCAGGCCATATGGGTTGAAGAGTAGCTTGATATAATATATATTATCATCCTCTCTCTTACAATAAAGGCCGTTGTTTATATATATATTTATATATATATATAATTTGTATCAATTAAGAATTTAAGTATTTTTTTTCTATGGCAGCATGTGGTCATTAAATCGCATTTTGTGTTAAGTAGACATATGCATATATATATATATATATATATATATATTTGTCCTATGTTGATGACATGACTCAGTTTCATACATTATGCAATCATCAGGTGCATTTTTTAAACTGACAGATTACTAGATTTGAATTTAAGTTCACTCAATATTCATGGGAATTAAATCTTGTAAAGTTACTGTTTTAAGAACAAAAGTAAAAATTTAAATATTCTAAGATTACATGTAGATAAAAATTTAAATAAAAAAAATAATAAACTGCAGGGAGAAGAAACCAAAGGGGTTATTCATAAAATCCAAGGGGTGTAATTAATAATTTTTAATAGTAATATTTGTGGGGGAAAGAAAGAAAGGGGGAAAGTAAGGGAGTGACAAAGAAAGGGGGGCAAATGTATAGAGGAATCCTTAGCGATTATGGGGTCTAAGAATTTAAGTATTTTTTTTCTATGGCAGCTTGTGCTCATTAAATCGCATTTTGTGTCAAGTAGTTTAGGATTATTTATATGGTTTAAGAGGACAAGTTTTTCTAAAAGGCGTAAGTTACATCTATCGTCTTTTTCATTGTAAGTTTTGGATTTTGCTATGATATTCCCGGTAATAATTGGTTTCTTGTTATTGTTTTTAATTTCCAATAATATATGAATAAAACAGAAGACTGTTGATGAATAAAGCTGAATTTTGCTTAAAAGTTGTTTTATTAGTTAGGCCTGGAATTTGAGTGATGTGTTAAATCTTATCTTTCACCTGTTAGAAGAGTTTTCAAAGTAAAATTTAACATCATTATCTTCTGAATAAATTCGAGCTCTGTAAGCAATACTTTTTGACATACATTGGTCATTCAATGGGCAGGTTTTATTTTTTTCGCAGTTGCAATGATTTTTTGAAGGGTCACTGTTAGTAGTAGGGTGACTGGTATTATATAGGTGGGCCAATTATTTATTTGATATCATAAATATATTTTACAACGTAATACAATGTTCTTAATGCAGCTATAACTAGCTTTAACATTGTTTTTGTTGAAAATTTTTTTTAGTGTGGGTGAATGATGAAATGTTTGAATTAAGTTTAAGAATTTAGTAATATTTGTTTGGACATTATGGCTGAAGAGTGGGTGAAACCAAATAATGTTTCATTTATATGACTTCCACTTATTTCTGTCTTCCTTGTTTAAAAGTATTTTAAACTAGTGTTGAGTTTACTTTTTTCTAAAGCGTTAATGTATTTAATGTCAATAACTTCTTATTGCGAGAGTTGGTACTTAAAAACAATTGAATGGATTTGTGTAGGTTGTTGGTGATTAGGGGATCAAATCACCTTCATGGAATCACCAACAACCTACACGAATCAATCCATAAATACATGGTGTTTAAAAAACCCCTAAAAAACTGACATCATTTAAAATGGAAATCTGAGTTACTACATGTCACAGACAAATGAAATGAAATAAGCTTCATGCTGAACAAAGATTTAGTTATCAAAATTTGAACGAGATAGTCAAAGGTGTGTAGATTTTTTTATGTCTTAATGTATGATACATGTGGTGATACCGACCGAGCAAAAGTGAGGGACCGGATGTTTGCTCTATAACGACCAGAAAGCAAATGAACAAAAGTCGTCTCTGCACAGGTGTATTTGCGCAGATGTTCCGGTTGAAAAATAAAAATTAATCAAATATCAAATTTCCATTTCGTGAGCCTATGCGAATTTTATTTACCAGCCAATGGGAAGCCCAGAATCAAATACAAGTGTGAAATTCCAAAACGAGCTGTTTTTGGTCCAAAATGCAGATATAAAAAGCGGATACAGACAAGACTCAGACAGACGAGAGTAACCAGTGTCTCCTCTTGACATAAGTCGAGTGGCTATTATGCTTGCCTCTTTCCTTTGCCACTGTCTCAAAAGTACTTACTGACCTAAGGAGCAAAGACTTCAAAGACATTCCTCACATAACTCTGCTCCCCACATTCCTAAGCCTTTTATCTCTTTCAGCTCATTATTTGCCATGAACATTCTAACCTCCATTGGACCTATATTCAAGTATTATTTTAATTGTAAAACATTAATTGAAATGTGTATATATAAATGTTATTTTCAACTCAATTTGCTTTTCTTGAATTTATTTGATTTTATGACTTATAGTGGGCTATCTACCACAAGGCCAAATTCTGTTAACCTGCAACAATGAAAACAGACTCCCACTACAACTAGAAAAAAATAAGATACCCACTATATACACAATAGTAGTTGTGTCAATTTATATGTTGCTGTCTTTTCAGATGACATATCGATATAAATATTTTGCTGTCATTTTTTCATGATACAAGTATTTAAGCATGTGGTAATTCAGTGTTGAACTGTGTCCACACAATTTATATATCTGAAAATGCCAGAAACAAAACTGCACTAATTTCTTTTACTTTCATTTCTTGCTCGTCAAATTCTCTCTCAAACTCTTGTTTTTGAGTCAACTATGTATTTAAATTTTTGAAGATCAATGTCAATTGATGTGTCTTAATTCCTGTTCTTTTATTGTTATAATGTTTTTTTGTCATATTCCTTTACACTCTGTATCCCCTTGCATCATAGTGGCTTTATTGTCTTGTTTGGGGTGAAATGATTAAAAGAAAAACACTTTTCAACGGTTCCTTATGTTGGGATTTTCTCTCTATTATAAAGAAATCATTTTATTGGCAAATTGACTGTGATGCAATTTGAACCCTGTCAGCCATGCACCTACTTAATGGTAATATAAAAACATATCAAACAGGATGCAACAGAAATACCTTTCACAAAATGGTAAAACATTAGTGACAATGGTGCCTTCCTTTAGCTAATGTCTTACGTGGGGAAGTATTTCTGCCACACCCTGTATAAAATGTACATCAATTATAAAATGTTCTTCAATGAGCAAAAAAATAATGCCACATATTATCAGGTAGCATAATGTATAAAATAAAATTCTAAATGAATATTGGGTTTGAACAAAAGTGAGGTCACAGTTAAACACATGATTTTGCTTTACATGTGACTAAAATATACAGTAACATATTGCGCCTCCTTGGCCTCAGTCTCTCAACTGACCTGAAGTGGAATGACTACATGAAATCTATAGCTGCATCTACTGTTAGGAAGGCTAGATTACTGTTAGGACAGAAAGTTTGTCTTGTCAGAATCCCTCTTGCACATTTATAAATCTACCATTTGTCTGTGCATTGAATATTGTTGCCATATTTGGTTGGGTGCTTCAGCCATAGATCTTGAGGTTCTCAACAAAATCCAAAGATTGATCTGCAATGTAATTGATCCTGATGTGGCTTCCCTCTGTCTTTTCTACAAATATTTTCATGGAAACTGCTCTGACAAGCTTTTTTTTCCTTGGTACCCAACCATGTGTATTTACTAGTGCTACTAGATTGGCATCAAAGTCCCACCCATTTACCATTAAAATAGCTAAATGTAACAGCCTCTTCTACTCTAAGAGTTTCTTTTCTTGCACTTCCCATCTGTGGAACTCCCATTTGCTTTCTTCCTTGATAGCTACAATTTCTGAAAGATTTAATGCAACATCATTTGCTATCTCTTATCCTTTCTTCAGCACCATTTGTACTTTCTTTTTTTTTTCTCTCTCACTGTAACACCCTGCACACCAGTGGCAGTCATGCCTTGCTTGGGGTGAAGTGATAAAAATAAATACACACAGTCTTTAAGGTGACATTTCAAAATGTCTGTCTATAAAATTCATGTGTAGATTGGGATTTTCAAATTTATTTAAATTAAAATGACAAAGGAGGAAAATGAGGCACATTTTTATTTATCTTTTATTTCTGCAAAAGGAAAAATGTTGTACGAACAGCAAACAATAATGGTTGAAAGTACTTTTTGTAAGAAGTTTGTTTGGCTCAGAAGTGGAAATTTTGATCTGGAAGACCAAGAATGTTCTGGCGGACTTGCAGTTATTGATAATGACTAAATCAAAATGGGTTAAAAAAAATAATTCAGATAATGCAAAATGGGGGGGGGAAGTTTTGAAATGAACGATCATAGATTAAAAACAGATTATTTACAATAAACTGATTAATTTCTTTTTTTATGACTTATCCACCATTTGCATGTTATTTAAAGCCAGAAAATATTTTTAGAATGTAAGATTTTTTTCTTTTTCATAATAATGGTTTAATAATACTTACTTACTTGCACATAAGTAATGAACCCAATTAGAAATCAGCTCTCTAATTAATAATTCCAAGTCATTATCCGCTACACCAGCCACACATCGAAGCTTACGGCAACTGGTTTTTCCAATTGGTCACCCTTCTAGGTATTGACCAAGCTTGATGTTGCTTAACTTTGTTGTAAAAAGGGCTTAAAACCTCAAAGTGGAGTAAAAAAAAGGTTCTCTGCTAGAAATAAGCCAGCTTCAACCAATCCAAAATGAGATGTGTATCTGGTGGGATTAGACAAGCAGTGTGTATTACAAGCTCCTTTTGTAAAAATTAGATGAATTCATTCAGTTACTTTCAAGTTCCATTCACTTATGCACAAATACCTTTTTCAAAAGTTATGAATCTATCTCTTCTCCCTCCAGCTATGGATTGGTCAGTTAAGTGCCATACATGATAGACTCTTGGCAATCATGACTCTTGGTAATCATGACTAACTAGGCATATTTTCCCGGGGTAGGTTGCCATTACTTTCTGCAGTAGACTGGTTGCAAACCCAGACTATAAAACCCAATCTGTCTTGCTATTTAACCCACAGTTGGAGGGATAAGCGATGAATTCATATATTTCCCAAGGGATGCAAGTGAATTCAACAAATTCAAGTGGAATTCAAACATGACTCTCCACTTTCTCATTCAGAGTTAATATCCACTGCACTACACACATGGATTGAATAGCAGGACGCATTGGATTCTATAACCTTGGTTGACTAGCAGGAAACATTGAGTTTTATAGCCTTGTCTGCTACAGAAAGAAATGGTAACCTACTGCAGGAAAACTTTCTATCTGTCGTAGATCAAGAGACATGATTGTCTAATTGTGTATCATGTATGACTTTTGTCAATGGGACTAAATACAGACAACAATCAATGAAAAGCATCTGGAAGTGGCCAAGTGTCATCTTCTATAAGGACAACATGAAAACTCAATTTACAGACCTGCTAAGAATTTGTGCATCTTGGCTGGAAATGTCTGACTACATCAGCTGTAATCTCCTTGCCTTGCACCTTTGGATTCCCACTTATTTCAATCCCTAACAAAAATTCTCTGGAAGCCTGTTAAAATCCACTTGCACCAGTTCATTACTCAGAGAGATGCCAATTCTGGGAGGATAGAATAATGAAGTTGTCTCAAAGATGACAAAACGTAGTCGAGTGAGATGTTACAAAGATATGAATATTTTCTTTGAAATTCACTTAAAACTGCTACAAACTTTTGTTCCAAACCAGTATAATAAATAATGATTCAAAACTGAAAAACCTTTAAAACTGGAATTAATGAAAATTCCCTTTTAAAGAGCTTTCAGGAGTCTTCAATCTTCATGCCCATAACGAAAAAAAAAAACAAACTAAAAACAATGTGTCAAAAGTAGGGTTTTTTTTTTTCCTTTGACATGACTATTATTTTAAGTACCGTCACTCCTTGGCAATATTTGTTTTAAATAGTGATAATTAGAATTGTACTAATACTTAAATATGATAAAAGTGAAATTATACATTTTATTTGTTGAGAATTTACAACAAAAATAATAAACACTATTTATTTATTAGATTATTTGTGGGAATAGTTGGCAAATTGCCAATTTATTTGAACTTTATAAAATGGTAAATAAAGATTTTCTTATTAATTCACATATGTTTGTTTTATTGCAATTCTAATCATTGCTGTTTAAAAGAATAAGCAATGTCGAGGAATGACGGTCGTTAATAGCGGCATCAAGGCAAAAACCTTTTCAACAGCATTTCTTTTTTTTGTGAGCATGAAGTTTGGTAATATTTAAACTTTTAGACTTTAATCAAACTGATATATAACCTTTTTTAGGCTCTGTTCTTTCTATCTCCACAATATTTTTTTCACTTTATCAACACTCTTTGTCTTTGTTCTGCTATGTATTGACACAAGCTTGTTAAGTAGGTTGCTTGTTTCCTGTTTCTCTTGCATTCAGTCCTGTTAGTGTTAAATTCTCTACACCTTCTTTCCTCATGTGTTGCAGAAATTTCAACTTTTTTTTTTTTTTTTTTTTTGGGACTGTAAGTACAAGTCTCCTTTTAGTTTCTATTTTCTTTCAAGTTTTATTGTTGCTGGCATGTTCAGTTTTTGGTGTTGGTTATAATCTGCTAAGAATATCACCCTCCCCAAATTTAAAGACAACTTCTACAGACGCATGCTGGGAGTTCTTCCCAAACAATACAAAATCAATATTTTTTTAGTCTCATTTCCCATATTTTTTCTTTCTTACTTCAGACAGAATGCTATAATCACTTGACTGTATCCCTTTTGTGCATGAAAGCAAATTCTTACCTTGTGAACTTTTTACTTTGCTTGGTTTTGTCTTACATTATATATATATATATATAATTTCAAATTCTAGTGAACAACATTTGATTTGAAATAGAAGCCCCATTTTTATTTATCAAACAATGTAATATGTTTAGGGGCCTGTGTATTCAATAATTCTAAATTAAAAAAAAAAGTCTTCTAGTACTGAGTGTGTTATATACTGCTGTTGGATCGGGACAAACAATGAGGAACTCACACACACACACACACACATATATATATATATATATATATATATACACACACACACACACATATGCATTCTGGCTCTTGGGCATGTATAATGATAATATACACGCTAAAAAGTCTGCCTTCTTCTACCAAGCACCCAGAGGTAGAATCGCCGACTGATGCCAATTTGGTCGGGTTTCAATCCTGAGTTAAAAAGCAATCAGTCTAACTGTACTGATGAGCTGTGATACAGCGAAACAGATCTCTCTGTGGATGACTATATATATATATATATATATATATATATATCTTATATTTTTATTATGCGACAGTGATAGTTATGTAGAGCAAGGAAGTAGCCAGAGAAAGTGTTTTTTTTTTTTTTTTTTTTAATCATTTCACCCCAAGCAAGGCAGTATCGCCACTGATGTGCAGGGAGCTACATAAGAGAGTTAGTTTTAGACAGGAAAAGAGTGGAGACAAAGCTAAAGGGCAAGAGAAGGACATGAACACAGGAATGACGACAGTTATGAAGGTAGAGAGAAAGGAAAAGAACAAGATACATGGGGTGATGCAGAAAGGGCTGGAGTTAAGTGGATAAGAGAGGGGAATTGACTTTGCATTTAAATTCTTGGAGATTATAGCCATCAGAAGAGCAAGTATATGGAAGGGAGTTCCACAGGTGGAAAGCGTGAGAAAAGGTGCTGGAGTAGAACTGTCGCCTGCATTTGGTTGATCTAACTGTAAAAGGGTGTGAACTTGTTGCCCGAGTAAATTCTTGTGGAGGGGGCATCAGTGACTTAAGTTCTGTGAAGCAGAAGCCATGAAAATATTTGTAGAAGAGATAGAGGGAAGCCATGTCCCGCCAATAAGAAAGTGGCTGGAGTCGAGGTCGTGACATTACAGATTTTCATTTGGAGCCTGTCAAGCACATTGAGGCGAACAGCAGGGTATATACAAATGAGCTGTTGGGAGTTTTTAGCCAGTTTCTGTATCTTCAGCTAAAATTCTAGACTATATAAAGTCTTAAAACTCCCATGTGACTCACATGGCCATGCTTCTTCAAGTGGTTGTTGGGTTGACTTTATCTATAGCCGGATGTATCTCTCATTTAAACCTAGTGATACATTGCCTTTCAAGCCAGTTGTTGCTATTTTTTTGTTTTTTTTTGTTTTGCATGTTGTTGACATTATCTATAGCCAGATTTATCTGTAACACATCTTTGTCACTCTGTCGACTTTACCTATGTACGGCCAGATGTATCTGTCAATTACATCCACTGTTCAAGGTAATATATTGCAATTGAACATAAATCCCCCCTATGTAGGAGAAAATACTATTTGACCCAGCATGCTTTACTGTGAAGAAGTTACTATATATTTGTTGGCAGGACCACATTTCTTTTGCACTCAAGTTTCTGAAGAGATTGTCCAACATCTGCTACTATATAGATGATTAGAGGTTATATAGGAGTTTGGCATTCTTTCATTTGGTTTTATGAAATTGTCTTATCTCTTAATACTTTGCTTAGATTCTGGAAAGTATCTTTTGCTATTCCAATGTTTATTTTTTGTTTTCTGTGTCACATAATTTTGGGGGACAGGTGCTGGAGTAGAATTGTTGCCTGATGTAACTGTAAAAGGGGTGGAGCCTTGTTGACAGTCTGGTTGCCTGAGTAAATTCTTGTGGAGGGGGCACCAGTGACTCTAAGTTCTTCAGAGCAGAAGCCATGAAAATATTGGTTAAGTGATTGCCTGACAAAAATACATTGCTTTATAACCACACTGTATGAAAAAATAAAAAAGACAGCAAAGTTGCAATATTTTGATATATTTTCTTAATAAAATTCTGATTTCTAACAATTAAATTTGCATAATTTATTTTTTATAACTTCAACAGTTTTGTTCACATCATCAAATTTTAAATAAACCAAAGAAAAAAAAATAATCTTGAAGCAAATTTTAAACAAAAATATATTACCATTTTTTTTAAATAAAAAAAAAAAAATTGTAAAGAAATACACTTGCCCCGAGAAAGACTAAATTTTTTTTATTCTTTATTTACTTTCTTTCTTTTTTCTTTGGCAAGTAATAAACAAGCTGGAAAAAAATATTCCTCACACAAAAAATATTCCTCAAATATTCGTCACTAATAAATCACAATTATTTTTTCTTTATTGTATGTAAAAAAAAGAAAAAAAAATTTCGTTTTCTTTTTATACTATAAAAAAGAAAAAACCTAAAAAAACCCTGTTAATAAAAGAATTATGTACATCACAGAAGTGAGCCTGCTTTTATGTAAGTGATGAACTTTGATGAAATGGCTGAATATGTCCCTTAAAGAACATACATACCCAAGATACATAAACTCAGGAATATATGTATGCATAGTTCTTCTTTTATACTCAAGGTGATTGTAAACTCTTTGCATAATTTTTAAGAAACTTGTTTTATATCAGATATAAATATCAGATGAAATGTAAAAGTTCAGATATTATCAGTTAAGTGCCATATGCAATACATGCTAGGGCAACCATGACTCGAAAGACTGACTGGGCAGAAGATTTTCTTGCAGTAGGTTGCCATTACTTTCTGTGGTAGACCAGTTTCCAACCAAAGCTATAGAATCCAATCTGTTCTGCTATTTAACTCATAGCTGGCGAGAGAAGCAACAAATTCATACTTTTCCCAACTGAAGTTTGAACTCTGTTCTCCAATTTCTCTTTGAAGCCAATATCCACTGCACTGCAGTACAAATCCTATGATTTATTAAAAACATTTCTTTGTGAAAATAAACAAAAACAAAAAAGAGCAACTTTGGATTTCTACAACAGGCACCACAACCAGAATTTTTTTTTTTATATTATAGATTAAGCCCTCCAGTTCACAAATATCAACTTGTTATTAAATTTTATAAAATTCAATATGTAAATTCTTGTAAGTTGATCCTTTTATGAAAGCCCAAATAAAATATGTTCTTGAAATGTTTTTTTTTTTTTAAATTTTTAAATTTATAGTATTTTATTATATTAGTATTGATTAAGCATCCTAGTTTATGAATTAAAAAAATTTTTCTTTGACATTTTCAAAAATTCTATTGTATGAGCATATTTGTTTTGGCTTCTGTAGAAGGATAAATTTACATGGCAAAATAGTCCCCCACCCGATTAATCTTTAAAAGATTAAAAAAAAAATACTGAAATTTTCTTGATTTAGATATTATTAATTAAACGTGATATGAAAAAAATAATTATTTTCCTGGTCAGAGCATTTGTTGCACAATTCCACTGAAACTTCATGCTAGTATGACAAATACTGTCACTCTTAGAAGTTAATTTCAGGTGTGTGTCAGCTTGTGGGAGACATATCTCCAGAGATCAGGACATTTTATTTTTTGTATAAGTCCTGTATCACATAACATCAAAGTGGGATGATGAATAAATGTTCTCTTATAACACAAAAGCATCCATAAGCAGAAAAAAACCCAAAGCATTCAGGTTTGTATCTAAGATGGTAATGATTGGTATGCCAGAAATTCTTCTAACTAAATAAACAGTTTGAATAAATTTGTGTTAATTTACATTTTGTCTGATATTTATGTTATCAACAAGTTACTAAAAATTCCAACAGTAAGAATTTCAAACATATACATCAATATGAACACAAATACACTTTGGTATATCATACAAAAATACATTAATATTGTAGAGTAGTAGACATATACAACTATGTATATTCTTAGTATATGTATATTACATTGTTTTTATATATATATATATATATATATATAAAAATGAATTATTATGGATAAATAATTGACATATTTTAATTTATTTGAACATTATTTTTAATGGATACTCGTATTTAAGTAGATTCTGTTTTTATAACTATACTGTTTAATTAAAAAAAGAATTTATTCAAATAAGAGTATCTGCTAGAAATAATGTTCAAACAAATAAATTTATATATAAGTTTTGTGTGTACATCTTATAATTTTTGGTTGTTTCTTAGTATATGTTATGTTTTACCAATACCTCACAAATAATGGACTATTCCATTTTGATTGTGAGGAAAGACAGGAAAGGTATATCAATAAGAAAAAAGATAGGAAGTAAAATTTCTCTAATGTTTAATATTCACTTTCTTGAAATGGAAAAACTTGCCAATTTCCAACCTTTTCAATTGTGTCCTCTGAATCCTTTAAATAATTACCTACATTCATCCTTGTGATGATGATGATTGCAATATTTTGTTATAGTTAAACTCAGATATCTAACAATGCAATAGGAGAATTAACACAGGCATTTTATAGTTGTAGAAATCACAAAATGTTTATTCAGTCATTAACTGGAATTAAGATTAATCATAAAATTCAAATTTAAAACCATGAAAAGTTCAGAGTTCTTTCTAGTATATACTATTATTCTTCTTAACAGAAAGTGCTCTCTCTCTATCATATATATATATATATATATATATATAATTCAAATTTTACATGTGGGGAATAACTATTTCAACAGGTTACTAGATACCTGTATTGTCCAACCCAAGTGAGGTGTCAATGCAGGTCCTGAGTATCTTGTTGAAATAGCTATTTTCTAACTATAAAATTTGAATTTACATGTGAAATAAATGAATATCTGCTCTGTAAATGAAATTTACATCAAGCTCTTTGTTAGATCAGTTTTAATATTTGACCTAATATTACTAGGATCCTTTGGGATTATTTACCAATCTTCTGGATTTATTATTGCTATATATACATATATATAATTAGTTTTTGGTCATAATCAAATTAATACAACTGAGTACTGGTCTAGAGTGTTCAATACATTTATATTGTAGAACTTTTGAATATTTTTCTTTCGGAAATGATTTCTGTAAGCTACGTTTCAACCTTTCGGCATATTCAGACAATTTATAACTGATTTTTCCATTTTTTCAAATATATAAACAAGGACTTTTTATGAACACACAACTAGAATTTTTCAACAATATATCAGATGACAGTAGGTAAACTATAAACATTAATATGTACACACAACAAATGAATTGTACATACAAATTGGTGCTGAAAAGTTCTTGGTTAAACCAAATTTTGAGAATCAGTATTTCAATGACCACTCATCAGAATACTGAATTTAGCAAGTGAGTTATGTTGAGAACCTTTTTGTAGCACATGATATAAAACAAGGCATTCAGGTATACGAGTTGTACAATTATCTACATGTGTGTATAAAATCTCAAGAATATTTTTAAAAAATGTATTACAAAGTAGTTTTCTTGAGATGCTTTTAGGACTTCAGACTAAATTTGTTATGTTGGTGTGACTACAAATGCAAGAGGGATGCTGGTCATTTTAAATTTTTTAATCATGATGAAATTAGCTAGATTAAGAAAAATTAAAAATTCCCAGCATCCCTTGTTCACTGCATCAAGATGAATCATTTTTTCATTTTGTTATACAAGCACTATAAATAGATAAATCCAATTTTGCATACACTGAGATTACACATCTATATAAAACAAACAAAATTTATAAACTTTTCTAATTGTTCCTGATTCAGATTTAAAATTATATATATAAAATATCTATTTAGTGTATTGAGGCAGCAGATAATTTTCTAAACATGTACTGTTAAATATAATAGACAATGAATGTCTATTATGTTTAATCATGAGTTGTTCTAAACATCAAATTTTGGCTTTAATTTCAGGTGAATTAAATTAAGACAACCCACACTTAATAAAATCACATTTAAATCTGGTCATAACACATTACATTGCATTTAAATATATGGTTCTATTAACATTTCGGGCTCTCATGCAGTGTGACATAGAACCTTATGAACTGCATTTGCTATTTGGTGACTGTTATCATTGCTTAGCAAATTTTTATGTAAGCACAAGATAAAATTGTTTTTGATGGTAGATGTTTTTATGTTAACATCTCTGTAACCTCTCTGAAGATGGCTCATGTGAGCCGAAAGCTTAGAACCAACTTAATAAAAAATTATCCAAATGTTGGAGATTTTTTGTCTTTATTTTCACCTGAAATTAAAGTCGAAATATGATGTTTAGAACAGCTCACATTTAAACATAAGACATTCATAGTCTCTTATATTTAACAGTACATGTTTATAAAATATCTATAGTGACAATATTAATGAAAAAAGAACTTTTTTTTTTATGCCAATACATTTTGTTTCTTGAGGAATTTTACCAAGGCAAATGTAGAAATTTTATTTAGAAAAATTTTATTTAGAAAAAAAATGCACCTAACATGCGTTAGGTGCATTTTTTTTTTCTATAAGTTACTAGATAAAATGTCCATACTTGCCTTGATGAACTTCTTTAAGAACAAAATGCATTTGCATAAAAAGGTTTCTTAGTTTTCAAGTCTGATATAGTTATGGGTAAAAGTGCCCAATATCAGGAATAGTGTATGTAAATGTTAAATATAAACATGGATAATGGTGTAAAGACCGAGTGGTGACAGTCTGTTACATGCTTGAACACAAGCTTCTGGCCATGTGCTGAAGGTTGGATTTGAACTTGAAAAATCTTTCACATTTTGTTGACCTCAGTGTCCACACATATATATTTATAGCCAAGTGTGCAACAGACTGTCGCCATTCAGTGTTGACATCATTGTCCACACACATAAATGTCTAACTCATAAAAAAGACCAGATTTTGAAAACTTTATATTCTAGTTTATATTCCTCTTTGAGTAGTTGTTTTTTTTTTCTTAAAAAAAAATGCATGAGATTACCTTATCAAATAGGAATTGTTTTGGTTTCAAAACTTTGCTCAAAATTTGAAGTGAATAAGCATTTAATCAACTTACTTAAATCTTACAAGAAAATTTTGTTAATTAAGCAATGTTAACATTATTGTACAGAAAGAAAGAGGCATGTGTATGTTGTATTTTTGCATGACTTTATGTATATTAACCCTTTGTTGCATATTGGTTACCATTCTCTAAACTTGTTGCATATTGGTTACCATTCTCTAAACTTGTTGCATATTGGTTACCATTCTCTAAACTTGTTGCATATTGGTTACCATTCTCTAAACTTGTTGCATATTGGTTACCATTCTCTAAACTTGTTGCATATTGGTTACCATTCTCTAAACTTGTTGCATATTGGTTACCATTCTCTAAACTTGTTGCATATTGGTTACCATTCTCTAAAAAGGGTTAAAGTACATTTAGACAGCAATCTTTTTTTGAAAATGACCAACAAGGAAGATCTTATTTTTCCAGTATTCTTTGATGTTTCCTTTTTGTTGGAGATAATAAAAATGTTCCATAATTTTTGACTTTCCAAGCACTTTCACCACCATGTTATGTTCTCATGTTTGACTGTAATGTAATTTTTTTGCATATTAGTCTTTTTTGAAAAGAAGTTTTTTAAAGCTATCACTTGCTGTATGTGGCTGGGTATTGTGTGAGTGTCTGTTTATTTTTTTTTTAAACTTTCAAAACTTCATTTCCACTGTTAAATAATGTAAGATTGATGGTAGGAGAAAATTGTTTGACATATAGTGCCTCTCTTATAGCAAGTTGCCTTTGATATTGTGATTTTTACAGTCCTTATTCCTTATCTCCAGCAAAAAGAAAATGTGTAAGAATACTGGAAAAATTAAATTAAAAATTAATAAGATTCCGTGTTGGTCATTTTTAATAATACATGTTTTACGTATTACTATACACATTCATTAGTTGTATTTGTGTTCATATGCTTGGGAATGTATATTTTCTATAACCAAACACTATGAAAAAAATTAGATTTTATTCAGTTCAGTGTTTTCACATTAATATTGGTATTAAGCCAAAAGATGTTAATATAATAATTAGCATCTATTTGCCAAATATACCATATGAATTACAACTTTATCTGTTTTTATTAGAAATATTTACAATAACTTATTTAGTCACATGTAAAGGTTTTTTCATCATATTCATACAAATAAATAAATAGTGTAGTTATTAATATTTATTTTTAATTAAAGATGTTTGACTTTAAAATTGGTTTCAATTTTATTGTGAAAACACTGACCTGTGAAATAAAATCTAATGTAATAGGTTCATCTAGTGCAAATATCAATATATATTCATTCACTACATGTGAGCATGTTGTGTATTATGTTCATAAACTCTAAGTGTATTCTTGTTTATATATATATATAGTTATTTATTTTGGGAAAAATGTATGACAGTGGAAACAATTTTCTTGTGTAGCATTTTGTCTTTTAGAACTTTGTTGGACAAAAGAAAATATTTTCCTCTTTGTCATACATTTTTTTCAAATATAGTTCTCGATATGGAAAAAAATAAATATTGTTATCTCATGCATATATATATATATATATGTATGTATGCAAGATTTCACTAAAAACAAGGGACTACAATCAGTTATTTCAGCAACCCTTAATACAGATTTGGGATATGTAAATTTGTTTCCTAGCCTTGATCAGAATTTTTTTTTCCCATATGAAGGGTTGTCAATTAGCCATAAAGTTCACTTAAAGTTCAGAGTTCAAAGACACTTTCTTTTTATTTTTAGGCAGGCATGAGGCACACTGGGCATTGTGACATGGTAGGAATGTAACGTTCCACTTGAATTGTTATATGTTGAAATTTGTAACGTTGTCGTAACATTGATGTTGCTCCCTCCAAGATTATCTGAGTGTCGACCAATTCATCTGCAAAAGAAATAAATATCTTTCAGAAAGAATGCTTTTGTGTATTATATATGTTCATGTACACAATGGGGGGTGGTGTAAAATTTTCTGTACAACATAAAGTTCAGGATTGTATTCCTCATACCAAAACAAAGACAAAAGTGCATATAAACATGGTCCTGGGTATGATTTTAAACTGCATCCGGCTACAAGGTCTCTGATTAGGAGGTTGTGAGGAGCATGGAACCACCTCTTAATTGATGTTCTCAGGTCCACCCTGACCCGAAGTGGTAGTACCTGTTAGGGTCCCAGCTATGGGCAAATAGTTACCCCCCACCCTCGCAAACTGGGGTCAAAACACTATGAAAGTATAAAAATAGACTTTTTGAAGGAAAAAATATTCTCAGCAAAACATTTTTGAATATCAGTTTTCTAAAATAACAAAAATTAAAAACAAATTTTCATTAAAATCTGACTAAATCAGCCTTCTCACTATAACCGAACATTAAAAAAATACCTTAAAACTCCACCTTTTTGGCATTAAATAACCCACAGAGGTGTTGATATGCCGTTAAACAAAACTGAAACAAACAAAGCATGTAAACATATGCTTGCAAATCCTTCATCTTTTTGTGTTTAAAGATTATGGTAGACACAGTTAAATGTACATTCCAAGATACAATCCTTGATTCATTGTTTACGGTGCCACAGATCCTGCCTCAGCAGTGCAACGATAAACAGCAGCAAAGGTTGGATGTCTTCAGTCTGGAAACACAATCTGATACAACTGTGTAGGCTTGTTTGTTATCATTTGTTCAGCTGCATGTATAAATCATATTTTTTTTTTTATGTAATAACTCAAAAACGAAGGATATGTGGGCATGTTTATATGAACTTTTGTCCTTGCTTTGGTGTGAGAAATCCACCCCAAAGTTTGTAAAAGTATTTTTTGATACTGTATATATAGTGTGTGTACACTCAATTTTTTAAATTCAGGCTTATTTTCGGAGTCTTCTTGTCATTTCTTTAAGAAAACTTGAAATAAAAACAAACTGATGCCCATTAGTTATAAAATCAGTTCATAATTTTCCCTGTTTAGTGTTTCGGGTTCCTTCTAAAGTCTTTTCCTTCTCTTTCACTCCCAATAGCCCTTGGTGTCATAGTGGCCTTGCTTGGGGTGAACTGATTAAATAAAAAATGCCAATAGTTGCAAGAATAACAAACCAGTCACAATGTATTGTGGATGAAGTGGAAAGAAAATGAAACAAATTATCTGTATTATCAATATATAAATTGAATAAATAGTAGAATGTTTTTTGTGGGATCAGATGGGTGTTAGGTGGTTGTTCTGTTTCAGCTGGTGGTGATATGAAATTGTGGCATTAACCTTACATTAGGTTAGTTGGTCACTACTGCTGTGAATTGCCTTGAAGGTTGCTGAGTGGGTCCTTTTAAGCACTTAGGGTAAATGCATGACTCAGCATTTGTCATACTTTTGTTTTAGTAGCTTTTTAATTGAGGTATAAATTTTGTTTTGTGAGCTGGATGTGATGCTTAGAGCCTATTTGTAGAGAGTAACTTTTTTTTATTGACTTTTTTTATTTTTAAACTTTCTATTGTAGCAATCAGCATTTTGGTACAGTGGATATCATCTTAGTTTGAGAAATTTGGGAGCCGAGTTTGAATTCTAGTTGAATTCCTTGCAAATACTCTTGGGAAAGGTATTAATCTGTCGCTTCCCTCCAGTTATGAGTTAAATAACAGAACAGATTGGGTTGTATAGCCTTGGTTGGCAACCAGTCTACCATAGAAAGTAATGGCAACCTTCTGCGGGGATAATCTTCTGCCTAGTCAGTCATGTCTCTTTTGACACATGAATGCCCATGTATCACATATGGCACTTAACCGACTGACAGGTTTTATGTAAAATGAATCAGAAAGAGTAACTTGAAGTAGAGTATGACGTTATGATCCATCACTGGGTTGGAAAATTACTTATATGTCCATGTTAACCTGTTTATCAAGAGAGGAAGAATTAGGTATTGCCAGTGTACACCTTTCTTGTCATCTTCCCTAAAGATTTTCAATGGGATTGTGGTTTGCAAACAAAGGTCACATTATTTTCAATGCAACTTGCTAAAAAAAAAAACACAACTTTTCTTTACTTCTCTACCTGTAGCCTTTGGTCAAGCCTTGTTTTAGTATCTCTTGGCACTTTGATGCTGTCAAAGTTCCATTAACAATAACTAGACTGTAGAGTCTACAGTCAGTAATGCCACGCCATACTATCATTCCTCCTACCTCCAGTGTTTCTTGTTGGAGATCATACCAAAAATAGTCATGCCTATCAAGATTGAAATGATTTTTGTCTGTCTAAATAACATTTTGCAGGTTACTGCATGCAACATGGTTTCAGTTTAGCTTGCATCAGTAAGAAATAAGTTATTGACCAAGATGTGAAAAGACGATTTTAATATTTGCCTGGTTTATTTTCTAGACAATATTTAAGATTTTCCATAGAATCTCTTGTAATTATTTATATAGTCAGTTAAAAAAAAAAAATTTTTTTCTGTACTTATGCATATTGTTGCAAAGAGTCATTGATTAGTGTTTGATCATAAATTTCTTAAAGTTTGTAAAAGTTTTTGCAGCATTAGGAAAAATCTGGAAATACAATCATTATTCAGTATTACTCCAAGTAAGAATTAATTTTCTTCAAAAACAAGCAAGGATCTTTTGACATTTTTTGCCAATGCAAACATTGTTTATTTATCTGCACCCTTGTTTTCTGTGGTATTATAGAAAATAAGCCTTATTTCTAGCACAATTACATACTCGCCATATTAAAACATGCTCAAACTTTATTTTATACCCAATAACAGAACATCTTTACTAACATAACAAAAAAAGGTTCCATAATACAACATGCACCATTTAAATCAAAGTGTCTATTTGTTAGAGATCAACATCTTCATGTGAAATACTTGACCAGTCAAAGAAAACTAAGGCCCTATTTTTCTCAATCCGACTTTCAGCGAAAACTTTTTATAAATACCTACAGATATTGACTTTCAGGAGCAAAGATTCCACTGTTTTCAAGTTGTTCAAACATAAGAGAAGACGTGGCTACATGGCTCTCACCCCTGTGTATGCTAAAAGAAATGCTGACAACTTCAAGCAAATCAACAGTTTGGTTGTTTAGTGAATCTTCACTGATGATCAAAATCTTTTCTAAACTAAATCTTTTTCTGTGTAACAATTAGCAACTAGATTTTACTCCTTTTTGAATCTTTTGAATTCATGTCCATATGTTTGAAGATAAAAAATGATTTTATTTAATATGCATAACCATATTTTCTTATTGCTTGGAATTTGGATGTTCAGATTTTTTTAGTATGCAAATCCTTGATGGCTGAATTTCCTACAATATTATGAGAAGGTAAAGTTGATAAATTACTCAGGCATTGCGATGTAAAACTGAAACTTAAAAGATGATGATTTCTGCTATTTCAAATGAAGTTAATAAATCTAACAGTGTAATTTCTAGAATATTAAAGCTTTCTGATGATACTGGTGCCTGACATCTCTGTAAAGAGACTTGCAGACAGAATCATGATTCAAAGACTTTCCATGGTGGACTGCTTTGATATTAGGCATAAAAGTATCTTAGGAGACAAGGTTGTGTCATTTATACAAGGTGGGGCTTCAGGTATGTTTTCTTGAGCATAGAATAGAGGAAGTGTAGAGACCTTATAAATATATACTGCAACATTTGTGAAAAAAACTGTAAATTTTTTAATTTTTAGCTTACATTTTGAGATGTGTAAATTGTTGCCATTTTATATCTTTCATTTCACACATACATTTTGTTTGTTTTTGATTTTGTCAAATGCATAGTATAGAAGGGTCAGTTGGGCACTATGTCCGAGAAAAAAGCACCATACTTCAAAGTGTTCACGAGTCAATCTGAGCACATTGCAGAGGAGTTGGATGAGTCTAATGGTGATTATGAAAGTGTTTGGAGTGATAATGTCTCCATTCATCTTCATTCATCTTTCCACAAAGCCTTAACATGGAGGCCTACATTAAGTACCTTTTGAAGGTGGTAGTTATGTGTGGGGTGCAGTTGAGTCAGACACCAACAAAACTCCTCATAACATCAAAGATGAACTGAAAGCAAAGATTAATGCAGAAATTACCCACATAAACAAGGAGACTGTCTAGAAGAGTTACTGGAAATTTAACATTGTCAGGATGCCATGGTGAATCAATAGCAATTCTATTGAATAAATTTACTATTTTGTATTTAAAGATATTTTTGTGTAATTTTGGTAAAAATATCTGTTCAGTGTTATTTTTATTTTTGCATAATTTAAATGCCAATTCATCCATTGCACCCTGTATGCATGCATAATTATATATGCACATGTCCTAGGTAAGATGATAAACTACATCTGGCAGCAAAGCCTCTGATTAGGTTTTGAGGAGTGTGGGACCACCTCTTAATTTCTGTTTCAAGGTCTACTTTGATCTGGGGTGATAGCATCTGTTAGGGTTGCAGCTATGAGCAAATAGTTAACAATGAATCTGGGATTAAAACACAGAGTATAAAATAAGTTTTTATAGTGAAAATATCAGCAATACCTTTTTGAAAACAAAATTACCAGTTTTATCAATGAAACTACAAACTAATTTTTTACAAGGAATACATTCTATTTATACAAACCTATCCTAAAATGGTTGGTTGATATGCTGGAATATAAAATAAAATAAACCAAACCAAATCTGATCTAATTTGAAAATCCAAGCATATAAAAAAATATTTAAAAAGTCCTTATTAAGTATTTGATATGTAAATTATTTTTATTTTATTTTTACTGCATCTTTCCTTTTTAAAATTTTGTGGAATATCAAAAACCACAGTGGATCTCAATTTTTTCTCCACTCACCAATTTAGGAAAATTTGCTTAATTTTGCAGTTGGGATTTGATTTGCACAAATTGAAAAATCTTCACATCTTAAGTTCTAGGTCTATTAATTCAGTAAATTTACAAATTCATGTTGAACTTAATTGATATCCTGTAATTAACATTGGTTTTAACTTTCCTTTAAGCTACAAAGAAACATTGTCAATTTTATCCTGGAGTACTTCTAGTGTCTCTTATAGTAGTTACCTATTTTTGGTGATAGTTGGAATAAAATAATATACTAACTACTGGATTGGTAACTAGCTAGTCACCATTTTACTGTTTCTATTTTGATACTTTTTTGTTTTTTTTTTTGCCTGTGCAACTTTGATTCCTTGCTTTCCAAGTTGTCATCTTAATAGTTGTTAAATAGCTCAAATGTAGATTTACTGATGCCATTTCTGTTGCTCTTGAACCATGCTTCTGCTACCAGTGTTGATCTAACTTCACCAGGCAAATAGATTTATAGGTATTTACTGGCATGCCTACCTTACAACCAGATGTTATGCAAGATCTGCTTCAGGTGGGTTTATTGACAGTATCATGTTCCCCTTTTTGGGGACACCTCAGGCTGAGTTTATTACCTGGCACCTTTCTCAATGGAGAGATAAAGTGTGGAAAGAAAGTCTGCTAGGGCTTGGGTTAAAATTAAAGAATATAAGTTATAGCCAAAAGTAAATGGATAAAAGATATTTACTGATTCTTCCACTATACAACAGATGTGACACAAGGTTAATTTAAAGTGGGTTTATTGGCAGTACTGTGGAAAAATTACAAAACTCTTTCAGCACTGGGCAATAGACAAAGCCTGGGGGAATGCAGCTTGGGTTAAAATATAAACCCCAGGCAAAGGCAAATGGATTAATATTTATTTAGCCCCAAACTGAGTTGTGACATGAGGTTGAGTATTAATGTGAAGAACTCGAGTGTGTATGCTCAAGCAGTTGGTCAAAATTTACTCTGCCCTGTATATTCAACTAGCAGTATAGCCTGGCGTTGCTTGGGTGTAATGAAAGCTTTAAAACTAATCCATAGTCCTGGAGCTCAGACTCTTTGGACATTGACATGAAAGACTAAAAAGCAATAGTTGTTTCCAGTTAAAGCGAAACCATAGACAGAAAGAAAAATGAATGGATATAAGTCAAATTTTGATTTCTTGCTATCGATATCAAATAAGTTCTTTTTTCGTCGTAAACTGAATTTTGAAGGCTAAATAAGTCCTCTGAGTAAATGGTATCATGGCTGAGACTAAGAACTACAAATATACCTACTTAGCTTTTGCTTTGGGTTTGGCTCTAAAATAAAAGGGCTGAAAGAAATACAGACATACAGGCAGATAAACACACACACACCTTGCATTTTATTTATATATATATATATATATATATTATCGATTTTCTGCACTATTGTAAGAACTGCAACCTTGAAACTTCTGAATATTGTTTCTTATGTCTTTGGGTGTATCAAATTTGATCAAAATTGGGTGTACCTTGACACAAAACCTAGCTAAGAACACTCACAAACGCTTATAGTACAACTGTGTAAATTTTCCAGAAAATCGGTTCAGCCCTTTTGGAGTCTATAGGTAACGGGCACACACAAAGTTCCATTTTATAATGTTAATGTTTACTTTGAATAATTGGTCAATTAAAAATATTATAATAAAATAATAAATTCCTGTATCAGGATAAAAAAACTGAAAATGTAAGACTCTGGAGAGAAGTGCTTTCTGCCCTGTTATACTTGCTCAAGAGACACTGAAGTAGTAATACTTGTTTAAGCATATATTTACTGCAAAGAAAGTTGGTTCACTGTGTCATGCAAGAAAATTTTTCTTGTCAGTATTCATTTTGCACATTTATAAGTCTACCATTTGTCTGTACATTGAATGGTCTGGTGAGGATGCTGTACATCTCATGGTTCTTGACAAAATCCAAAGAAGGATCTGTAATGTAATTGATCCTGACAAGGCATCTTTAATAGCAATCACTTTCTCACCAACATGATCTGGCTTCATTCTACAAATATTTTCAGGTAAATAAATGCTTTGAGTTTTTTTTTCCTTGGTGGCCTAAGTTCACAAATTACAGCATGCTACAAGATTGGCAACTGGGTTTCACTGTTGAAATAGCTAGAGCTACTTCTACTCTAACAGTTTCTTTTCTTGCCTTTGCCACCTGTGAAACTCGCTTCTGATGTCTTACTTTCCTGATAACTACTTCTATGTGCCCTGTTCCTTCAGGACGTAGGCAATCATGGCTTTCCACATTTCCCTATCCCTGGTGGCTCTGAGCACGCCTTCTCCTGTTACACCGTGCAATCCTTGTTCTGTCATCCACCTGATTAGGTCCTTCAAATGTTATCCATTGCTTTCCCCTGTCTCTTTTGTAAGTATCAGGTTCTCCTTCCTCATTGCGTGTCCCAGGAACTTCAGCCGTCTCTTCCTTATGCTCAGTATTAATTTTCTTTTCACTTCCATCCTTTCCAAAACCTCATCTTTGCTCACATGCTCGATCCATGAGATTCGCAGCATCTTTCTGTAGAACCACATTTCAGTTACTTCAAAATTTTTCTTCATCTTCAGCATTCACTGCCATATTGAAGAACTGACATCACATAGCAATCCAGTACTCACTTCCTAGTTTCTAGCAAAATTGTCCTGTTTCTTAATACCTTACTCAACATCTGGAATGCTTCCTTTGCCACACCAATTCACCTTTGAATCTCCGTGTTGCACTTTCCGTCTTCTGTTATAACACTTCCCAGCTGATAACTACAATCTTCAAATATTGAAATCTAATGCCAATCGCCATCTATCTAAATATTGAAATCTAATGCCAATCGCCATCTATCTTCTTGAACCCTGTTTCTTTATTGTCCTTTCAGTTCTTTCCATTCTCAGTCTTTTTGTTTGCTTTCACTTCTGTTCTAGTGACATATGTTGGTGAAATCATTAAAAAAAGTTATATTGTTCTTGTAATACTGTGATATCTTTTAAATTAAAATTATTGTATTTTGAGTTGAATTCCTTTACATTATTCAGACTGCTGTTTTCATCTTTGCTGCCATATTCATGATGTTTTGGACTTTGTATACCACATCTCTTTCAGTAAAGTCATTAGATTACCAAAAACTTAGAGTTGGATTAAATGAATATATCTAAAACATCTAGACATGGCATGATTCCGGAATACCCTAGTTATCAAAATAATGGTTCAGTTCAAAATTCCAATCAATTGAAGGTTTGAATGTGCAATGGCCAAAACATTGTAAATATGACAACAAAGATGAAGACAGCGGTCTGAATAATGTAAATAATTACAATGCTTTATCTCAGAAATATAGGCAAATATTGAGATTGGTTCATATTTTTAGTTTCTGCTTTGATAATCAGAATGAGCAGAAATTTTATTCTTTTGATCCCATTTTACTTGTCATACCTAAATTTAATGTTTTATTAAAACAGTTTATACTTGGCAAGTAACACCTTTGTGCAGTGTAAAGAAATAAGAAAAACATTGAAAGCAATAACTTCTACGTAGGGTTTTCTTTTTCTTTTCTTTCCAGTGATACTCTATGAAAAGGATTTAAAATAAAGTTATGAAAAGCAATACACCTATTTATAGAAATGTGATTGAGAAATGCTGAACTGTGTTTTTATTTATTTAGTAATTAAAGCAAAAAACATCCAAGACTTTACTTGATGATAGAGCTTTATCGCAAACTTATACTTCAAACTTGATAATTATTTCTTTGCTACATAATCAAATGCTTTTGCAGTTAAAAATGATTTTATTTTGAACAAGGATTTCACTGTTGAGTAATAATTTTTATAGTTTTCTGCTTCAAGAAATTTTAAGAATTCAGTCTTTTGAAATATTTTTTAAAACAAGTACATAAATAAATCTGTAGTTTTAAAAAGCAAAAAAAAAAACAACTCATTTTTTAATATCACATTGACAAAGAAAAAGATTGATCAGTTAGATAAAACATATGAACAACATTTTTGATCATTACAACATGTTAGACTGGAATCTTTGGTCTCCCACCTTACATACACATACTGATAAATAAATATACATGTACACACACACACATACATAAATATTTTTCTGGTGTTAATAAAACAGTGCTCAATGTAATATAACGGAGCTATCAAGTATACCTTAATATACATATTATTGTATATCTATAGTATGATTCAGTTTCAGACACTATGCAATCATCAGGTGCTTATTATGAACAATTTATAAAAAGCATGTGATGTGCATATATAATATTTACATTGTTTGGACAATTGTCCTCGTCTTTATGATGTTTTAGTCATTTTATGCTCTGATCTTCAAAGGCTCGGAATTTCGAACCAAACCATTTATTACAATCTCGTTTCATGTGCAATGCCATTTCTGGTAGCCAGGTTGTTATCTCACTTTTACTTAACTTTTTAATCTTTTTGGCACAGAACCTGGTATTGAACTCACAACTCTTTCGATCAAGTCACTGGAACTAACCAGCCTTGAGGACAACAGCATATGAATTTCTGGGACTTAAAATGGTTAATGAGACATTAGGTTTTTGTCATTCCATGTAACTGTGGAAAGAAATATAAAGGTGAAATAAGCTGCCCCCCCCCCACCTCTTAAGGTAAGGCTACAAGAACATTGCAACATCGTATCATGATGGGAGATAGAAAAACCAGGCATAGCTGATCACTTATGGAGGAAAAAAGGGGATCCCCACCCCTATGGTTTCCAGTAGCATTCTCTATGTAAACTTAAGTAATTGACACATATGCTAGGCTACAAAAATCTCTGAAGTCAACCAAGCTCACCATGAAATTAAACAAATGAAACAGCAAGACTAAACCAGCTAGTCAAAAATCGCCCAAACCTATCTGCGTTTCCTTCACAAACATATGAGGTATTCGCAGTAACTTTAATAGTGTAGAATCATTCCTTCAAACTAACTCACCAGATATCTTAACTATATGTGAGACTAACCTTGACCCTTCTATCCCCTCCTTGGAGCTGTTCGTTCCTGGTTACCTTCCCCTCTTCAGGGAGGACTCCAATGTCCATATGCATGGGCTTGGTGTATATGTCAGCGAACAACTCTCTCTAGCCAGGGTCAGATCTCTTGACTCCCTGGATCATTCTTTCATGTGCTTCCGTTCTCACCCATTTGCTCGGCCGCCATTGCCCACCGGAACCATTTCTTACAGCTCTATCAAAGCTGCTCGTTGAACCAAAACAGGCACCTTTTCGCCTCAGCATGTAATAAGTGTAAAAAAGTACTGAATGAAGCTAAGAGGGTATTTGCTACCAGAATGAGGCAACGCATAGCATCCTCTAAGTTTGGCTCCAAAGATTACTGGCGACTCTGCAAAGCGTGCTCAACAAGAGCAAGACTTCAATACCCCCACTAACCAATGAAATTGAAGTTCTAACCTCCCCAGCGGACAAGGCTGAATGCTTTGCCCGTAGATTCTCCACCAATTCGACACTGGACTCATTAGGAATACCTACACCCAACTTCTCACCTAGAACTAAGGCTCAACTAAATAATGTCCACATTACACCCTTGCTGGTAATAAGATAATTTCACAACTTGACCCACACAAAGCAGGCGGTGGTGATGGAATACCAATCATAGTACTGAAGAAATGTGCCCCAGAACTCTCTTCTGTCCTCTCTAAACTCTATAACCTCTGCCTATCTGCTCCTGTTTTCCTGCCTGTTAGAAGTCCTCCTGTGTAGTTCCTATATTTAAGAATTCTGGCAAAACCTCAGACCCCACCAATTATCGTCCTATTAGTCTCCTTCCGATCTTCGGTAAAGTTTTCGAAGCCATTATCAACGCTGAGGTTATTCAGCATCTCACGGCCCACAGGCTTCTCTCTGACAAACAGTATGGATTTCACTTCACCAGGTCTACTGCTGATATGCTAATGACCATTACCGAGGACATATACCGGGCGCTTGACAAGAATGGCGAAGCCCGAACCGTTGCCATGGGGATATCTCCAAAGTGTTTGACAGGGTTTGGCACGCTGGCCTCTTATGCAAACTGTGGAGATATGGGATAACTGGATATCTGTTTGACCTCATCCAGTCATTCCTCTCTAACCGCACATGGAAGGTAGTATTAAATGGGTATGCTTCCCAAAACTACCATACAAACGCGGGCGTCCCTCAAGGTTCTATCCTAGGTTCCACGTTCTTTCTGATGTACATTAATGATCTCCCTGATGCCATTAGATTCCCGATGTACGCCGATGATACCACAATCTACTCTCACCTTGATCAAAAACCAGGTGTCGGCGACAAAGCAAACCTTGCTGTCGAGCTTGAAAAGGACCTCCAATCCGTAGTGGCCTGGGGTAGGAAATGGCTAGTAAATTTCAATGCTTCTAAAACGAAGCTGTTATCAACTAACCACCATAGACAATCGCATCTACCTCCCATTAGCATGGGACAGGCTTGCCTCCCAGAGAGTAAAACACTACGCCTCCTTGGCCTTACACTTTCTAATCCATTGCCAAATCTGCCGCTATGAAAGTCGGCTCTCTGTGCAGGGCCCGGAAGTTTTTCCCACCTGAATCTACCCTGCACATATACAAATCTACCATCTGCCCGTGTATTGAATACTGCTGCCATATCTGGTCGAGTGCCTCTGCTGCTCTCCTTGGGCTTCTTGACAAAATACAAAGGAGAATCTGTAATGTGGTTGATACTGACTTGGCAGACCGGCTGCAACCACTCTCTCACCGGCGTGATGTGGCTTCCCTGTGCCTCTTCTACAAGTACTTTCATGGCTTCTGCTCCGATGAACTGGTGCCGCCTAAGCACGAATTTACACTAGATACTAGATTGGCAACTAGGTCCCACCATTTTACAGTTAAACAGATAAGATGTAACAGTAAATTCTAATTCAACAGCTTCTTTTCTCGCGCTTCCCACCTGTGGAATTCCCTTCCACAAGTCTGCTTTCCCGACAGCTACAATCCCCAGGTGTTTAAATGTAGGGTTAATAGACACCTCCTATCACACTAACTCCCAATTATTCTCAGAACACTCTCATCTACCCAACCCTCATTCTCAGTATCCTTACCCGCCTATCACCCACTCTCTGACATTTCCTATATTTAACCATCCTTTCTCCACTCTATGTAGCCCCCTGCACAGTAGTGGCAGTGACATGCCTTGCTCAGGGTGAAACGCTAATAAAAAAAAAAGCATAGAAAAGAATACAATATGAGAACCAGTAATATGGAGTGCCAAAGAAAATCATTAGCATCAAAGATTGCAGTATGAACTCTGGTATTAAAAAAAGTTTACTGACACATGAGGTTTATAAGTGCCAGAAATATACATGGGTCAGTTCCAGTGACTTGACCAGGCTACAGCAGTGGTGAACAAATAACTTAGAGATTTAAGTGAAAGGAAGATAGCTATATAGGTGAAATACATGGAATGAGAATGATATATCCTAGTGATTGTAATAAAGGGTATGATTTGGAATTCATAGCACCTGAAGAAGGCTGGAGAGTACATCATAAACATAGCAGTAAAGATGAAGACAATAGCTTGAACAATGTAAATACTACCTCATCTCAGAAGTATAGACATATATATATATATATAAAAAATTAAAAAAAAATATATATATAAATATATATTTTTAAAAAATTTTTTCTAAACATATACTGCTAAATATAACAGACAATGAATGCCTATTATGTTTAATCATGAGCCGTTCTAAACCTTGTATTTTGGCTTTAATTTCGGGTGAAAATAAAGACAAAAATTCTCCAGCAAATCTACATTAAATCCAAACAACCCACACTTAATAAAATCATGTTTAAATTTGTTCATAACACATTACATTGCATTTAAATATATGGTTCTGCATTTTGGAGTAGACATTGCTAAATCTCTCTCATATATATATATATATAATATGATATTAACTATAGTAATAACAATACCAATAGTAACAGAACTAACTCTGCTGAAACTAGTATTAATTAAGCTATAATTTAAATTGTCTTGTACAACCCACCGAGAACAAACTCGGAGGGAAAAGAAGGGGAAGTAAAAAAAGAAACAAACGAAGTACATGAACAAAAAGTCAAGCACTCGTAAGAAAGAAAAAAACCCAAGATGAAAACCCTGACACTAAAGCGCTCAATACATATACTGTTAAATATAAGAGACAATGAATGTTTATTATGTTTAATCATGAGCCGTTCTAAACATTGTATTTTGGCTTTTAAACATATGGTTCTGTTAACATTTCGAGCTCTCACGCGGTGTGACAGCATAGAACTGTATTACAAATTTACAAACTGTGTCCGTTATTCGGTAACTGTTATCATTGCTTAGCAAAGTTTTATGTCAACACAAGATAAAATCCTCTTTGATGGTGGATGTTTTTATGTTAATGTCCTTGTAACCTCTCTGAAGATGGCTCATGCGAGCCGAAAGCTTAAAAACAACTTAATAAAAAATGATCCAAATGTTAGAGACTTTTTGTCTTTACTTTCACCTGAAATTAAAGCCAAAATACGATATTAAGAACAACTCCTGATTAAACATAAGAGATTCATTGACGCTTATATTTAACAGTATATGTTTAGAAAATTATCTGCTGCCTTGATACACTAAATATATATATATATATATATATATATATATTTAATCAAGTCAAAACAGCCCCGTCTACTACTCACACATCTCTGTGACTCTTGCTCATGATTATTCAGCCTTCCCTGCCATCTCTGTAACCACCACCTTCCCCTATGTAGCCCCAAGCACAATAGTGGCAGTGAAATGCCTTGCTTGGGGTGAAACGATTAAAAAAAAAAAAAAAAAAAAAAAAAAAAAACTTATTTGACATGAGATGAGAGACTCAACAAAAGGGTTTGTTGATCTATCTAGTCTATTTAATATAGCAAACACTTACACATATTGTTGGAAATACAATTTATACTTTGTGAAGTCAGCTCCTTCGAAATCAATTCCATTGATTGTCGAAATGAAGTAAAGATAAGAAACTTACCCAAGGCAAGATGGACGGACACTGCATTTTTGTTGAGAGTTAATGACCACACACACAGGTTGTGAACCATCTTCACATGATCGAGTGTTTCAAGTTCTGAACGAAGCTTTTTGTAGTTAATATCTTGTGGCACACCTAAAGGGGGTAAAAATAAAATTCACCATATTTATAACATGAATCAGTAGTTTTGTACTTGTAGAACTTACAATAAAATACTGAGGATATAAAAAAAATATTTACATTTTAATAACATTATTTATATGAAAACTATTGACTCCAATCTTTGTTGTTGTTACAATAACATTTTCGCCCTTGTGCTCCATGGGTAACCATCAGAGAATTTTAAACTTAACCATTTAATCTATGGGGTGGGTCGTAGATTTTTCTTGCCCTGTCCAGGGATACCTTGTTTCATTTTCCTTTAGTCAGTTAAGTGCCATACATGATACATGCTTGGGCGATCATGTCTCGAAAGTGACATGACTGACTGGTCAGGTTATTCTGCAGTAGGTTGCCATTACTTTCTGCGATAGATTTGTTGCCAGCCAAGGCAATAGAACCCAATTTATTCTGTTATTTATCCCCCATAGATTAAACTGGAGGGAAGAGACTGATTAATACCTTTCCCAAGGGTATTTGTGCATAAGTAAATACAAGGAATTCAACTGGAATTTGAACTCGGCTCCCTGATTTCTCGTTCCGAGCTGATAACCACAGCACCACAATACATATCCCTCTTTTAGTACTCCTTGATTATTGCTTACTCGTTTTCACGCCATTGAGTTGTAGTACACACTACTTGAACTAGGGATTGAACTCACAATTACTATGTCACCAAATTCCTGAACCAATGTTTTGATTTAATGGACTATTGTATCAATGGAAACTTCTGAATGAATCAGATTGAAATTTCTTGATGGTTATCTGTAGCGACAAGCACCTGGTGGTACAATGGCTGAAACATTGTGATAGCAACAACAAAAATAGATTTGTCTCTACTTCTGAGATGAGATAGTATTTACATTATTTGAAGTATTTCCTCATCTTCGCTGCCATTTTTATCATGTTTTGGCCATTTTATGCTCCAGCCTTCATGTGCTAGAAATAATAGACCACCACTGGAAACTACGAAAAGTTAGGGAATCAGCACATATGCTAGGCTACAAAAATCTCTTAAGCCAACGAAGCATAGAAATGAGTACAATATAGGAACCAGTAATACAGAGTGCTAGAGAAAAACATTATCATCATAGATTGCAATATAAACTGGTAAAAAAAAACAAAATTGGTTACTGAAACATTTTACAAGTCCCAGTAATTCACATGCTGTTATCAAAGAAACATGACCCAGTGGATATAAATGTTGGGTAGTTCCAGTGACTTGACCCAAAAAGTTGCAAGTTTAATACAAGGCGATAGCAGTTACGAACAAATTAGAGATTTAATTAAAAGTGTGATAGCTACATGGCTACCAGAAATAGCATCACACAAGGAATGGGTTAGGTTTGAAGTTCCTAGCACCTAAAAAAGGCCAGAGCATCCAAAAGTCAAAACATTGTAAACATGGCAGCAAAGATGAGGACAATAGCCTGAATAATGTAAAGATAACAATGTGCCTTTAAATAACATGATTCCTTTCAGATTTTTTCATTCCATAAATATAATTTTCATAATATTTGATTAATGTAAGAAATAGATAAAATGAGACTTGTTATAAAAGTGACCATAGGGAACATGATTATACCTGCAGTAAGATTTTTTCTTAAGTATTTATTTTCAGTGTACCAATGAGTACGTTGCCTAGGGTACTATGACTTGTACCAATGAGTACGTTGCCTAGGGTACTATGACTTGTACCAATGAGTACGTTGCCTAGGGTACTATGACTTGTACCAATGAGTACGTTGCCTAGGGTACTATGACTTGTACCAATGAGTACGTTGCCTAGGGTGCTGTGACTTGTACCAACAGAAAAGGATTGTAGATATCACATTAGAAAAACATATACGAATAAACTTTATCATAGAAGTAGGAATAGACATTATCATCACATAGTAGCTTTGTTATTTTTAATCAGCTTACGGCATATCACGTTGAATACACCGGTTTTCATTCAATCACCGAAGTTAAGAAATGTGAGCCTGGCCAGTACCTAGATAGGTGACCACTTGGAAATACCAGGCGCTGTAAGTGTTTAGTGACGGATGTGCATTGTGGTGCAGTGGATGTCGGCTTGAAAAGAGAAATCGGTGAGCTGAGTTCGAATTCCAGTTGAGTACCCTGCATTCACTTAAGCACTGGTACTAAAGGTATTAATCTGTCACTTCTCTCCAGTTATGGGTTAAATAACAGGATGGGGCCTGGAGGTAACCCATCTAGTGTTGGTGTCAGAATAAAAACACCCTTGGTAGCCCTGGCGAAGCATCAAGTATTCATCTATTTGACAAGATTATGAATTTCGCTACAAACTGTACCAGGGTTCCAAATGCACAGGGAATACTGGAGGAGTGTGGTGAGTTCTATCTTGGCCAAGGCTGCATGATGATGAGTTTTAATTTTGAAAAAAATCAATAATTATAATTATCATGTTTAATTATTCTACTTAGTCAACTCTTTTATTAAAATTGTTGTTTTCTACCAGGACTGTGTGCTCAAAAAATGGTAGTTTAGCACTGAAAATCACTCGTGTATATATATATATATATATATATATATATATATATTGTGTGTATTTTGGCAGCATTTTTTCATTAATGCAGGTTTCATTGAATAATATAGACAAGTTTTATCTATTAATTTTGTGTAGGATCCGTTCATACTGTCTGATATACTTGATGGTGATGTCATTGAAAGACAACAAAAAATCACAGTAATTGTTAATTTTTTTATCAGGTCTAAGCTTTCGGCTCACATAAGCAATGCCACTATTTTGTCACTGTCTTTGGCCATCCGCCACGGTAGGGATGGACTTATATTTTCAATTCAATTCTCTTTATTGTTAATAGCTTAAATGTTCTATGTTTACTGTGTGTTAATATTTACTCTTTGATAATGGCTTATGTGAGCCGAAAGCTTAGACCTGATAAAAAAATTAACAATTACTGTGATTTTTTTGTTGTCTTTCAACGACATCACCATCGGGTATATCAGACAGTATGAACAGATCCTACACAAAATTAATAGACAAAACTTGTCTATATTATTCAATGAAACCTGCATTAATATATATATATATATATATATATATATATTATTCTGGTTCTATGTACACCTGTTCTTGTGTTGAATTTGGAATAAATAGGCATCTTGTTAAATATCTTAATACAGCATGGTACATCTTTTATTTACTGTCTCTCACTTAAAAAAAATAAAATACTGTAAATGTACATATATTTTGAGTTGTCAATCTTTGGTGGTTGCTTAATGGTTTAATCTTTTCCATCAAATGTTCCCAACTTAAAATACAAAGAAAGCAACTAAAAAAAAAAGTGCTTAATATTTGATTAATGTCTTGTGATTCTGTTGAAGATATTTCTTTGTTCATGTACACATTAGTTCTAGCTATCTCTTCTTTTCGCAGTGAACCAGAAAGCAATTCATGAAAATTCAAAGATGGTGGTGTTCTTGCATATACTGTGTGTGTGTGAGGAGATATATATATATATATATAAATAAATCTCACACCCTCTTTTATAACCAATTTTATTGCTACAACAGAACTAAAATGAGGGTCAAAGATTAGATCATACTAGGACTGTAGATATAGATAAATATCACACATAATTCTGTGTTAAGTGTTTTGGTTTTTTCCGTAGTTAGGTTAGCCAATATACAAAATTGGCATGAAGGATGTCATAGCTATTCCAGTATAACAAAAATACAAGAAATTCTTGAAGATCAGCTAAAATTATTTCATGCATTAACTGCCAGGTTCAATTCTATAAACTGATAAAAATTGATATTTATTTCTGAAAAACATCACACTCAGGTATATAACAGTTGAACTCCATAGAAACGTTTTTAAAAACAAGACAAAAGATTAATAGATATGAATAATCTATTTCTGTAGATTAAAAAAAGGGTTCATTTTGAAATTCACTGCATGTTACCCAGAGAGCACAATGGCAGAAATATTGTGTTAATAGTAAAAATGAAAACATTAGTCTAAATGCAAAGAATGTATATAACAGTTATTCATAATAAAGAAGAAAACACTGTCTTCTTTTGTTTGCATTTCATGTCTTGTTTACTATCATATACTGGTGTGTGTGTGTGTGTGTGTGTGTGTGTGTGTGTGTGTGTGTGTGTGAGTATATATATATATATATATTACTAGTTCCACCTTTTAACAATGGTTCCAATTTTCAACCAAATCCAAAAATAAGCAATTTAGAATTTTTACTTGATGATTCCAAAGTACAAAATTGGTTCTTCTCTTAACTAAGAATAAGAAAGTTATTGACTTGATATGGATGTGCGTTCTGTTGCAGTGGATATCGACTCGAAATGACAAATCGGGAAGCCAAGTTCAAATTTCAGTTTAGTTCCTTGCATTCACTTACACACAAATACCCTTGAAAAAAAGTATTAATTCATCACTTTCCTCCAGTTATAGGTTAAACAACAGGACAGATTGTGTTCTATTGCCTTGGCTGGCAACCTACTGCGGGATAATCTTCTGCCCAGTCTGTCATGTCTCAAAAGAGACATGATTGCCCAAGCATTATCATGTATGGCACTTAACTGACTGATGGAAAGAAAAAAGAATTGTCTATTGAGGTTGTTAAGATCTATGAAAAGATTGTCTTCAGTTCATTACAGTAAATTGTTACCAGTTTACATTTCTTCTTTGTTCTTTTGAACGGGAGTAGAGTTTTATCTCTTGTTTCATTTTAGGATTGGGCCTGCAGTTTCTTCTAAAGTCTACTTCAACTCTTTACTTCTGATGTTTTCTCCCAAACCCTTAAAACTTTATTTTTATCTCAATAGGAGTAGATAGGCTTGACTATCATATGGTTCACACTCTTCCCTGATTCTTTGGAACAGGAGTTTACTGTTTAGGATTGAGTTTCCAATTCTTTCTAATGTTTTCTCATTCACTTCCAGTAGCCCTTTGCATCTTGTATTATCACCTTGCTAGGGTTGAAATTATTACAAAAATTGTTTTAGTTTATTATGAGTTATTGGCATCAATCTCTTCTTGTGCTTAATTAGATCTTTGGTAAGAATAAATCCATATTCCATAAAACACCTCCAAAACTAAACTGCTTTCCTTTAATCATCTTGAGATACCCTTTCTTGTCTACCATCAGCATGGCTGATGCTTACCTCCAAAAGAGTAACTTATAGTTCTTTCTTGCTCTGGTGTTTCATACTGATAGAAAACTGATTCAGAAGAAGACATGAATTAGAATGATTATACTAAGAAATTTGATTCACTGTGTCATGCTAGACAATTTTTCTCACATGAATCTATATTTTTATAAGACAACCATTTACCTTTTGAATTGAGTATTCTTGCCACATCTAGTTTCTTCTTGAAGTCTAAAGATTCCTCATGAAATCCCAAAAGGAATCTGCAATGTTATCAGTCCTGACATTTCCATTCCATATCCATTTTCTACTGCCATAATGTAGCTTCCGTGTCCCTTTTCTATAATTGCTTTCATGGTG
The DNA here is from genome assembly GCA_037127315.1 of Ascarosepion bandense. NCBI lineage: Eukaryota > Metazoa > Mollusca > Cephalopoda > Sepiida > Sepiidae > Ascarosepion > Ascarosepion bandense. The sequence goes on from JBBBDQ010000851.1 coordinate 1,124,765, forward strand.
ATTGTTCTGATGAGTTTTCCTCATTGGTATCTCAACTTCATGAAATTAATTACTAATTTAGTACTGCACTTATGTCTCATCAGTTTACTGTCAGTCAATTAAGTGCTGTACGTGAAACACGTTTGGGCGATCATGTCTTGAAAGAGACATGACTGACTGGGCAGAAGATTATCCTGCAATAGGTTGCCATTGCTTTCTGTGGTAGACTGGTTGCCTGCCAAGCCTATAGAACCTAATCTGTCCTGTTATTTAACCCATAACTGGAAGGAAGAGATGGATTAATACCTTTCCCAAGGGTATTTGCGCGTAAGTGAATGCAAAGAATTCAACTGGAATTTGAACTCAGCTCCCCGATTTGCTGTTCTGAGTTGATGAAAGGCTAAATATAACTGTAACTTATAACTATTTTAATAGTTTTTCTCAGACACTTTTCACCTGTGGGACTCTCTTCCATTTTCTTACTTTCTTGTCAACTCTGATCTTCAAAGGATGTGCATTGTGGTGCAGTGGATATCAGCTTGAAATGACAAATTGGGGAGCCGAGTTCGAATTCCAGTTGAATTCCTTGCATTTACTTACGCACAAATACCCTCTGGAAAGGTATTAATCTATCTCTTCCCTCCAATTATGGGTTAAATAATATTACAGACTGGGTTCTACAGCCTTGACTGGCAACCAGTCTACCACAGAAAGCAATGGCAAACTACTGCGAGATGATCTTTTTCCAAGCGTGTATCATGTATGGCACTTAACTGACTAATGTTCAAAAACTTTACACTCAGCAACAATCATCATTTTCTGTCTCTTTGAATTCTGTTCTTTTTATTTCTCTTTTTCCTCAGCAATTTTTTCTGTTTCCTTTTCTCTCATTAACCCCCTGCATCTTTGTTGCTTTTCTTGAAGTGAAATTATTAAAAGTAAATATTGTTATAGTTGTTTTATTCTATTCTAATAGGTTTTATTTTTTATGGTGCCTAATAAGATTGACAGTAAGAATGGATTATCTTACAAAACTTTTATTACAGCCTCATATTATAATTGTTCTGTTATATTATCAGACACAATTAACAACAATAACTCAATAAGATCTACAGTAAGACTCAATCTTCCATCCATCAAATAACTTTTATGCTGCATTGTTATAATTCTTCTGGAGCCCCCATTGTCTAATTCATAAATTAAACTTTAACCTATGTTTATGTAGGAAAACTCACTTTCATATTTGTAGTGTGACCCAATAAAATATAAAAATAACACACACATATATATATATATATAGTCATCTGCAGACAGATCTGTTTTGCTGTATCACAGCTCATCAATATGGTTAGATATCCGATTGCTTTTACCCAGGATTGAAACCTGACCGAATTGACATTGGTTGAAGCTTCTACCACTGAGCTATAGGCATTCGGTAGAAGGAGGCAGACTTTTAGTGTGTGATTTACCATGTAAACATACGGCAGTGGTTTGTGTTCTAATTCATTACTGAATGAAGGATGTGTAGATGCTAGAGTAGCTACTGTTTTTTCAAAGTCTATCATTTCTCCAGAGTGATCAATCAGGGTAAACAAAAAATAAACAGAATTCAAATGAAAAAAAGGCAGTTGCACTTGCTTTTAAAACACTTATCCCTTTCTTTCTCTCTCGAAACTTCTCTCAACCCATGAGAAGGCAAATAAAAAGAGGAAGACTGAACCCAGCAAAAAACATCTGGGAGTTTAGAGGAGCTGGGCTTACTTATTTGTGACTGAACAATGCCAAAAATCAGATACACTTCTTGCATACCTTCTGTTATAAACAAGAAAGTAAATCTGGAAAAAAATATTTTAGCCAATCAAAAAAATTGGCACAAAGAGGCTTTTGATGTTCATGCAAAATTCTTGAGTCTGGTTAAAAAGATAAAAATCTGACACTCCTGACAGAAACAGAGGAAACTAGAAGACTGACAGAAGAGGATGGTACAAAAGAAACTCATCATGCATGGCTGGTTTCTAAATGGTATGTGAAGGAGCAGTTAAGAGGTCATCTGCTACTGACATTTCTACCCTTCTAAGGGCAAAGAAAAACATAGTAGTAATCACAGAAATTAGGTCAATCTACTATCTCTACCATGGTCTTATTTTAAAAAGCTGAAATAGATATTTCTCTAGACTCCTATTAATATCTGTTCTATTAACAAACTTTTTATTAAGCTGAATACCAAAAGATTCATTCATCACTCTTAAAGGAAATAAATCAAAATATATTTATTTTAAATCCTTGTTTTTGTTTTGTTTTGTTTTAATAAAATAATTTAAAGCAAGACATCTTCCAAAATTCTGTAAAAATAATATAACCTCACCCAAAATCATTTATGACCTTAAATGATCCCATAAGGATTGATAGGTCGTTAAGCCTCAAAAACAAACAATAAATTAATTTTCTTACTACTTATACTGGTAACATTCTGATATGACAAGATATAGAAGTCCCTAAATATTGATTCTAGTTTAACTAGTAACCTATTAGTCAATACTAAACTCCTTTATCACATGAATATATAAACAGCAAGTCTAATTTATAACACTGTCAGTGGGTTAGAGAGAGATATTTGGGATTTTATCAGTATATTAACTTTTGTTAGGAACAAAGAAGAGAGTGCTGAACTGCTATAAAATACCAATCCTCCTATATGGCAGTGAATGCTGAACAATTTCGTCAGAGATGAAGAGCAGGCTTCAGGCAACAGAAATGTGGTTCTACTGAAGGATGCTGAGAATTTCATGGATGGAGTGCATAAGCAGTGACAAATTCTTACAGAAAATAGCAACAAAAAGAACAGTTGTACTTGGAATCAGACACAATGAAAAAAAAAGCTTGGAAAATTTGGCAGTCAGAAGAGATATTAGGGAGGCAGTGGGCCACCTACTTGATAAGCTTTTATGAATGGGCGGCAGAATAAGAAGTGGGTAGGAGGAATTGTAAAAATACAGATGTTAAGAGATACAAGGGATAAAATGATCGCCCACATCCTGAAGGGTGTGTCCCTTCATATAAAAAGAGAAGCAGCAGCTACACTTACCTTCCATAACAACACAGATTGTATCTCGCAGGACATTGAATGTTGTACAAAGGACAATTATAGAGAAGACAAATGTGCAAATAGGATCAGCCAGCTTGTATTTTTCCTGTTCCTATGAATGCAAAAAGAAGAAAAAAAAAAGGTTGATTTTATTGACTTAGCAATGCACATCAACAACTGTATGGATTGTAAGGCAGCAAACCTTTCTTGATAAAATGAAAAAAAAAAAAATACAGTGTAAACAAGACTGTCATTTTATAATTTGGTCAGGAGGATATTTTTCTGTCTGCTTGATCATGGGTTCATTGTATGGAAATACAATTAAAAAAAAAAAGAATTTTAATCATTTCATGCCAAACAAAACAAGGCAACAAAGCCTACACAGAGGGTCACTGAGTGTGAGAGAATAAAAAAAAAACATAAAAAATATTAGGACCACCATAAAAAAAAAGGGTCAAAGGTTATCTTCTCTGGACCATTCAAGGGAGTCTGTTCCTCACCTAATAGGTGCATGCTGGGAGATGAGAAGGAGGAACTTCCAGTAGAAGCCTGCAACATGGCGTGCAGGACTTTTCCAGGCTCTCTATAACCACATCCTTATTCAACATCCACAACTGTTCGCTGTACTCATGTTTCTACAATAAATTCTCTAGTTATTTCCAATACTCAGCGAATGTGTCATTTTTCCATAACTGTTTTATTTTGTCATGTTAAAAACATAAAACTGTCAACGAGGATGAGATTACAGCACTTGGAAATTTTGCCTGGAGGACTGGAATGAAAAGAAACTAACAAGTAGAATTTGTTTCATTAAGTGGAGAATTTCAGAAATTGGATTTTAGATGTCATATTTTGTGGACTCATAAAATAACATTTTATTTTGAAAAAAAAAAAAAAAAAAAAATCTCGTGTTTCTGCAATTTTATTTTCTTTTCCATTCAGTGTAAAATAATGGATCCAAATATTATCCAACAGATTCTACAACAGCAATTAAGGTTGATGGAACTCTTTTCAGAGAGACTAGGGACTGTATCGCAACCAAATCCTCTATTAACGATATTAATATTGGGACAAGCTCTCGAAAATTCCATCACAGAGTTCCACTACAATAAGGAGGCAAACACAACCTTCGCAACATGGTTTGCTCATTATTTTGGAGAGCAAACGGATAGCTGGAAAGTGAGGCTCCTTTTACTAGAAATCGGTCCGAGTGAGCACAGGAAATATATTAACTACATTTTACTGAAACAACCTCATGGAAACAGTTGAAACTCTAAATAAAATTTTTGGTGAACACACCTCATTGTTTAATGCACGATTCAACTGCCTCAATATCACGAAATGTGATACAGACAATTTTACAACTTATTCAGGATTCGTCAACAAGCAATGCTAATGGTTCAAAATTTCTACCATCACAGATGAACAATTTAAGTGTCTGAGTTTTGCATGTGGATTAAGGTCCACAAGTGACAAAGATGTGTGCAGAAGAATTTTGTCAAAAATTGAACAAAATCCAGATATTACTCTGCAGCAAGTTACAGAGGAATGTTGGTGGCTTGTGAATCTAAAACATGATTCAGATATGGTACAACAGTCGGTACCTGCAACAACATTCACAATAAACACTATCCAGAAGCAACACCAGAGAAACCTCCATCTGCTTTCTGGAATTGTGGTGGCTGGCATTTTGCTTGGAAGTGCCCCTTCAAAACTCACAGCTTCCAGGAATGCAACTGGCAAGGTCACAAAGATGGATTCTGCACATCACCATGGTGTAAAACTATGCACAAGTGACCACAAAACAAAAACCTTCCCAACTCCAAGTCAAACTGCAGATATGTGTCGGTAGAACTGAACAACCATCCAGTTCGGTTACAAATCAACACAGCATCGGACATAACCCTTATTTCCCAGAAACTGTGGAATAATATAGGCAGATCTCAGTTTACCTCTACAAAACATGTAGCACGGAGTGCTTCTGGGGAATGTGTCCATATTACAGGCAAACTGCCAGCAACAACCAGGATTCAGGAAAAGACAGCATCGGGAATCATATACATTTCGAATTCCCAGCACAACCTTTTGGGACTTGATTTCATTGAGCCACTGGGTCTTCTTGACCTCCCACTCAATTTGGTTGGCAAAGCAGCATCAAAAGAACAACAAAAACAGGGTATGTGCCGGAATTCAGATCAACCACTATCAGTAGGTACACCAGTGTTTGTGAGAAGTTACAGGCCTGGGCAACTAAAATGGACACCAGGTACCATCCACAAGAAAAAAAGGATGATTTGTCTATAGTGTACAAGTAGGAAATCAACTCTGGGCACAGCACAAAAACCAATTGCGTCCTAGGTAGATAAACAACACGTCAAACATTCCACTGGACTTACTAGTGGACACATTTGAACTACTGGCTATACCACCTGTCAAACAGACAAATGTAAATGAAAGCATTGCAGAACCTAGAAAGAACCAGCCAAACAAAATAGAACTAAAGCGAAGCACCTATAAATTAACCCCAAGCATGCTCGTTACAGCTAATTGTCTTCTTTTTTTTTTCTTTTTTTAAAAAAAAGGGGAGGCATTAAAACCACCATAAAAAAGGGGTCAAAAGTTATCTCCCCTGGACCATTCAAGGGGGTCCATTCCCCAGCTAATAGGTGCATACTGGGAGACAAGGAGGAACTTCCGGTAGAAGCCCGCAACATGGCATGCAGAACTTTTCCAGGCTCTCTATAACCACATCATTATTCAACATCCACAACTGTTCGCTGTACTCATGTTTCTACAATAATAAATTCCCTAATTATTTCCATTAATTGGCGAGTGTGTCATTTTTCCATAACCATTTTATTTTGTCATGTTAAAAACATAACAAAAAAGCATAGTAGTAATTGCCATGCAGTATAGTACCAACAGAATTACTAGACTACCTCATCTTGAAGGGAACTCTCAGGAAATAGAAAGTCGTAAATGCTACACAAACAAAAAAAACGCCCCCCCCCCCCAGCAAGATATTTTACTGCCACTGTTTTGCAGGGGGTTACATAGGAGGAAAGTTATGAAAAAGAGTAACAGGATTCAGGGGGTGTCAGGAAGTGGGTAAGAGAAGGATGAGAATAATGATGAGTGGAGTGGATGGAGAGCATAAGAGAGAGAATGTGAGATAGGAGATGACTATTGACTTTACATTTAAATTCTTGGAGATTGTAGCTGTCGGGGAAACAAGCAAATGGAAGGGAATTCCACAGGTGGGAAGTGTGAGAAAAAATGTTGCTGAAGTAGAATTTGAATTTACATTTTACTGGCTTCACAGTAAAAGGGTGAGACCTAGTTGCTAATCTTGTGGCTTGAGTAAATTCGTATATAGTGGGCACCAGTGAGCTAAGTTCATCAAAGCAGAAGCCATGAAAATTGTGAAATTTAGTTATTATATACCTTTGAACTAATTTGTATGATCACACAGCCCCTGACTACAACTATGTATGTACCTTACAATAATTGCAATGTAATCATATGTGATGTGAGTTGTGGTGCATTGGGTATCAGCTCGGAATGAGAAATCCGAGAGGCAAGCTTGCATTCTAGTTGAATTCTTTGCATTTACATACACACAAATACCCTTGGGAAAGGTATTAACCTATCACTTTTCCCTTCAGCTATAGGTTAAATAGGACAGATTGGGTTCTGTAGCCTTGGTTGGCAACCAGTCTATCAGAGAAAGTAATGGCAACCTACTACGAGAAAATTTTCTGCCCAGTCAGTCATCTCTTTCAAGACATGATCGCCCAAGTGTGTATCACATATGGCACTTAACTTTAATTATTTCTCCAACTATTATATTTAAGGCTTCTACTGGACATAAAGTGAGGGATCTGTTTTCCATTGTTACAAAGTAATAAACTGATCCCCCACCAATAACTACTTATTAATATAAGCTTCAGCTATGGGTTGAATAGCAAAACAGATTGGTTGCCAAACAATGCTATAGAATCCAATCTACCGCAAACTACTGTGAGAAAATCTTCTGCTGAGTTAATCACGTCTCAAGAGAGACGTGATTGCTTAAGCGTGTATCACTTATGGCACTTAACAGACTGAATCATTATAACTAAACATAATTCAATTGTGTATGAATACCGAATGAAACGTCATGTCTTTAATATTGAGAGAAATTTGTTGGCTTCCAAAAAAGCCTGGAAACACTGGAAATAAGCTTTTGAAAATCTTTAGTTGGCACACAAAAAAGCCAAAGCATACAAGAACAATAAAAGAACAGGAATTAAGAAGACAAGATAACAACAGACATTGCATTTAAATTTCTGATTATCAAAGTTGACTGGAAAGCAAGAAGCTGGAAGCGAGTTCCACAAGTGAGAAGCGTGAGCAAAGGAACTGTTAGCATAGAACTTAGTTACATCAAGCCATTTCAATTTTAAAATGATGAGATCTTGCACTAATCTAACACTGCACTTCAATTCAGAGAGTCTAGTGCAAGATCTCATTATTTTGATAGACTCTCTGAATTGAAGTGCAGTGTTAGATTAGTGCAAGATCTCATCATTTTAATAATCTAACACTGCACTTCAATTCAGAGGGTCTATTAAAATGATGAGATCTTGCACTAATCTAACACTGTACTTCAATCATAGTCTAGATATCACAGTGGAAAGTTGACCAGAACAATTACCATGAAAGTATTTGTAGAAAAGGCCCAGGGAAAGTAATTAAAGTTTTAGCATCAGAAAGAGACTGTTAAAATTTCTAGAGCTGATAATAAAGAAAGAAAGCTTAGAAAACTTGACACTCACAAGATATACTGAAGGCAAGAGGCATATAGGAAAACAGATCATAACCTAATGAGCTTGTGTAAATGGATTGCAGAACAGAGTTTAGTTTGAGTTTTGTTTAATGGCATATCAACCTCTGTGGGTTATTTAATGCTGAAAAGGTGGGATTTTAAGGTATTTTCTTTTAGTGTTTGGTTATAGTGAGAAGGTTAATTTAGTCAGATTTTAATGAAAACTTTTTGTTTTAGAAAACTGAATTCAAGAAAGTTTTGCTGAGAATCTTTTCCTTCAAAAAATTTGTAATGGTAAAATTTTCTTAAAAAATGTATTGTTGGTAACATTTTTTCTTCAAAAAAAGTGTATCTATCTATGAAAGTCTATTTTTATGTATATATTTCGATAAAAGTGTATTTCTATACTTTCATAGTGTTTTGACCCCAGTTTGGTGGTTAACTATTTGCCCATAGTTGAGACCCTAACAGGTGCTACCACTCTGAGTCAGGGTGGACCTGAGAACAAGAGCAATTAAGAGGTGGTTCCATGCTCTTCACAACCTCCCAATCAGAGGCCTTGCTGCTGAATGCAGTTACCGTCATGCCCAGGACTAAGAATAGGGTTTAGGAGAGATGACAAAAGATTGTAGAGAGCCATGATTGCTGAAGTCCTGAAGGGGCATGGTATATAGAAGAAGACTAATCATTACTATTTGTGATTTATATATTTCTTTTTATGCTCATTTTGAAAGCCTATTACTACTTTATCGCTATTTCCTTAGCAAATGTTCAGATAAGCATTTTCTAGTTCTTTTTTCATTCATATTATGCACCTCCTTCATCTTTGCCATTTTAAAAATAATTCTCTACTTTGAGTGTCTCTCTAAAATCTAAATTATGAAAAGTACGGTGGCCTGATAAAACTAAATGTATATAGTTTTCTTTTTAAAAAAATGATTTTCACCTTATATAAGGCTCGTGAGCCACTCGGGGTAGAGGACTACAAAATAAGAGGCAGTTTACATGGATGTGTGGAGAATGTAACAGTTAACCATAGACTTGAACAGGTAAATACAACATATTACATGAGATGATTGATATTTCACATTGCATGTTTAATCTAAAGATTCTTGATAGGGATCCATAGGGTTGCATTTAAGCCAGTTTCTTAGTCTCCAATTAGCCATGAATGTTGTAAGGAGAAAATTTAATTTAAACGAGACAAGGAAGATAGTGACGTTAATCTGCCATGTCTATAGAATCTGGAAACCTAGAAAATCATGATTTGAAATGCTAGGTTTTTATTTGGTTTGAACTCTGTGTAGTTGAATAATCTAGAACTTGAGAATGCAAAATAGTTCTTCACAAAAGAGGTAGGGATTAGTTATCTGAAACTTGAAGAACGCAGCAAGAGTTCTTTCCAAACAAAGTGTAGATCAGCAATTTCAGTTGTTCCCAAATAAAGTGTAGATTAGTAAAGTCACACTTGAAAATGCGGCAAGAGTTCTTTCCAAAGAGAACATGGGTAAGTAGTCTAATGCACGAGAAACACACTCCCAAGTTCTACTCAGCATCCATCTTTATATCTCCTCAAATCTCGTGGTAGATGTGAATTTGTGGCACTTTGTCTACATAAAACAATATGGCTTCTCAACGAGATTCTTTTATGCACGGACGTTCATTTCCAACACTATTAAATTTTGATCTGATTGACTTCTCATTAATTGACCAATGTATGAGGGGAAAGTAAAAAAATTAATAGCACTCTTGTCTAAAGATCTGTCATGGCAAAGTTCAGATAATTTTTTTATTTACCCTTGTATTTAAAAAAAAAATAACAAGTCGTAATATTCACCAGAGACTAATTCTCCAAATTACTTTTGCTTACATAGGTTTTTCATTAATTTAAATTAAAATAAACATAATAGGTCAGTAGGTTGTATGTTGATACAAATGCGCACTAAAGTGTAATGAAAGGACTGAACAAATTTGCAATGAAGCAAAACAGAAGGCGAATTGTCATGGTGAAGGAAGCATTCCAGAAGTTGAGTAAAGTAGTAAGAAACAGAACAATTTTGCTAGATACAAAGAAGAGAGTACTGGATTGCTGTGTGATGTCTGTTCTTTAATATGGCAGTGAATGCTGGACAATATCATTGAAGATGAAGAAAAAAACTTGAAGCAACTGAAATGTGGTTCTACAGAAGGATGCTGCGAATATCATGGTCAAGCATGTGAGCAAAGATGAGGTTTTGGAAAGGATGGCAACAAAAAAAAAAATTAATACTGAGCATCAGAAAGAGACAGCTAAAGTTCCTAAGACATGCAATGAGGAAGTAAGGCTTGGAGAGCCTGATACTAACAGGCCAGATTGAGGGAAAAAGAGACAGGGGAAAGCAGCAGATAAAATATTTGAAGGACCTGATCAGATGGATGACAGAACAATGTTTGCATGGTGTAACAGGAGAAAGCATGCTAAGAGCCACCAGGGATAGGGAGATGTCGAAAGCCATGATCACCTACACCCTGAAAGGACAGGGCACATAGAAGATGATGAAGACGATAGTGTATATGTAGATAAAGCTTTTAAATCACATGGTAGAAAATGCAACTAAAACTTAAACTATGCATAATTCATACTGGCAGTGTTAGTGTTAGTGTCAGCTGAAATTTATAAAATCTTTTTCTTAAAATAGTTTTTCAGAAAATTATTTCTCAATTCTATTAGTTACAATAGCTCTTTCTAGTATTGACAAAATTTTTCTTTCTAACCTTTTGCTTCAGGTTGTGTGGAAATTTAACATCTTGACCATATCAGTATTTTATCTTCTAGTTAGATGTGCTACTCATTGTTTTTGTTGTTGCTGTTAAGTGATGAGCTTTTATTTTTATTTGGCAAGGTGCTTCATAATTTGGTAGCATCAGTCTACAAGATCTGATGAAGGATTGCTTTCTTGAATATTTACAGGATTTATTTGCTTGAAGCCATTTCTAATCATAAATCTTAGCAAACTTTTAAAAATCTGAAGTAGTCTAATCTAACAATCAAAGATCAATATGTAATAATCAAAACAATAAAAAGAAGGATATTCTACAATTATTCATGTCCTCTGCACAATCTATGCTTATCAATAATAATCTTAGTTTCTTTGATTATAGTTTACTACCAATTTGATTATTTTTCTTTTTTGTACATAACAGATAAAGACATATAAACATTGTCTGTCGCTGAATGTATTAAATTAACATTTCATTTATTATTGCAAGCACCAGCAACAAGAAAGCTAAAGGATGCTGACTGTATTTTACCAGTCATAGACTGGTAAAATCTATGCCAACAGAAAAGAATAGTGAAAATATTAACTTCTGAAAGATCAAAGGGTAAGCATAAGGATTGCTCTTGTATTTTATATGAATGTCAAAATGAGATATAGAGAGAAAAATCAGCTGTTCCCTGAAGGCCTTTACCCCTTCAAATCTTTCCAAAACATCCTTATTTCCATGCAAATGTAAATGCTGAACTCAAATCAATAATTGTTTATTGATGAAACCTACCTTTTTTCAAGTTACTGACCAGAAAAATGTCTAACTTCTTGTTGCTGTTTATCTCACCATGTAACCACGTTTCAAAAATGTTATTCACTGCAGAATGACTTCACGCGTAGTGTGCTGATTTTTTAGTCTGTTTACTTCCTTTTTGCAATTACTACGTGGAAATTGTGTTCCGAAACCAAACAAATCGGAGTAATTGCTCAAAGAAAGTAAATAGGCCGAAATAAGTATCCTATGCCTCAAGTCATTCAGCGGTGAATCAGATATGAGAACGGTGGTAAGGGGTGAGATATAGTCCGATTTTTGTTCTGGTTGATAACATGAAGAAAGGTAGGTTTCTTCAATCAACAATTATTGATTAGAGTTCAGCATATCACATTTGCACGGAATTAAGGATGTTTTGGAAAGATATGACAGGGTAAAGGCCTTCGGGGAACAAGTGAAAAATTTACCAATTGTTTCATAACCTTATGATCCTCTCCAGTTTTCTTTTCAGCAGAATTCATTCTCGGCCAACATTTCCAAAGAAAATCATCAGAGTTAAACTTAATAAAATATTGCAATTAGAAATAGCTGACATTTCTTTAACGTCATCATTCAATGGACATGTCTTAAATGTAACATTTTTTTCTGTCTCTTTCCGAAATGTTCTAACTTTACAAGAGCCAGATGAAGACAAAAATTGAGTAACTGTTATATTTTGACAGGAGCTGCCCAGTCCTCACTCTCCCATTTTGATAGAGCTCAAAAGCATCTAGGGTCCTGGGTATGACAGTAAACTGCATCTGGCAGCAAGGCCTCTAATTGGGAGATTGTGAGGAGCATGGAACCACCTCTTAATTGCTGCTGTTCCCAGGTCCACCCTGACCCGGAGTGGTAGCACCTGTTAGGGTCCCAGCTATGGGTAAATAGTTGACCCACAAATTGGTGTCAAAATGCTATGAAAGTATTTACCCAAAAAACTTTATTGAATGAAAAATGTTACGAACAAAACTTTATTTGATCATGTGCAACTACTTTAAGACAATTAAACCATATTAAAAAAAAAAATGTGGTCCCAATATTCAAAGACTGACCCTTAAATGACCAAAGTGGTTGATGGTTCATCAAACTTAAACCATACCAAAAGCATCTAAGTTATTTTTAGGCACAAATTCTTGGTCTCTCTCACATGGGATGTGGCAAGCTTTTTGTTTTATTGCTATTACCATGGAAGTATGAAGAATCTTACGATATACAGCCAAAGCACCAGACCATTTATAATAAATGCACAGAGGAATGATAAATTTATAAATGTGTGAGATGGATTCTAACAAGCAGCTTTCCTCACAGATGACCTAACATTTGATTCAATATAATCATTTAATGCCAGTGGAAAATGTGGGATCAAGGCAAAATGAATTACTCACTTGGTGGTTCGTATCAAAATTGCACAGTTTTAAGAGATTCTTAAACTTAAAAAGATGTGACTTTTTAGCAATATATTTGCTTGTAACTACTAAACTATACTTAATATATCACTTTCTCAACTGAACCAGTTCATTACTAACCAGAGATCAACTAATTCTCTAAATCACTTTTCCATACATATAAGTTTGCAGTTAATTTAAACTACAGTAAGTACAATATGTTAGCAAGTTGTATGTTACAAATATGCACAAAATGAGAAAAAGACAATTTTGAAAGAGAAAACAAATGATTGTAATTGTAGATGTTAATGTACAAACTCCCTCAGCCATTTTAAATGACTGTAAATTTATACTAATTGCCATCTTATAAGTGGATGTTTTTAATGTGTGGGCTACAGAGGAAACTTTGGCCAGATTACAGTCATTGTTGTACCTAATTATCATAGCAAAGGAGTGTGGACAATCTTAGATGACTCTCAAAAAAATGGCCATGCAGAATTCTACATAGTGTTAGTTTTCAGAAGATAATGCACATTGTTTATATTTTTTGTTTTCCTGTTACTAGAACAATTGCTTATTTTTGTGCCTGAGATTTGATGTATATAAATCATTCACTATCTTCACAGATGCCATTCCTTGTGGTTGGGCTTCCATAACTCAAGATCACATGGATTCTTCTGATGAATTCTACTCATTTGATCTATCGACATTTGATCCATGATTTAAGTCACAACTATAATCTGGTCATTCTTTTAATACAGTGACACATTCATGAATTAGTCTTTATTATGTTGCATGCAATCTGTGATATGGATGTCTGCAATGCTAAAAAATGCAACCTTTGTCTTCTGTTTTCAAAGGTTCCTTCAGGTTCCAAAGGAGAATCAGTAATGTGATAGGTAGCAACTTAATGGCTCAACTCCAGCCACTTTCTCACTAATAGGATGTGGCTTCTCTCTGTCCGTTGTATAAATATTTTCATGGCTTCTGCTCCAACAAGTTTAAGTCATTGGTGCCCCTGCCACAAGTGTTTACTCTTGCAACCAGACTGACAACTGGGTCCCACCCATTCACAGTTAGATCAACCAAATGCAGATGGCAATTCTACTCCAGCAGCTTCTTTTCTTGCACTTCTCACCTGTGGAACTCACTTCCATATTCTTGCTTTCCTGACAGCTACAACCTCCAGGAATTTAAATGCAATGTCAATACCCATCTCTTAACCACTTGACTCCAGTTCTTTCTAAGTCACCCTGTATATCCTTTCCTTTCTCTCCACCTTTGCAACTGTCATCACACCTGTATTCCCATCTTTCTCTTTACTCTCCTCCTATCTAATCTTTTTACTCTTATGTAGTCCTCTGCACAGCAGTGGTGTTACCACCTTGCTTGGGGTGATATGATTAAAAAAAAAAAACTTAACAGGTTTCATTTGGTACTATTCAAGTTATTCTCAATTTTCACCAATTTTGATGGACATTCCCTTACCCTGAAAACTTCATGGTTTTCATTGCGTGATGAGAGACATTTCATTTTTCTGTTGGTCTTGTTGGTCTTCTGACAAATCTACACTCATGAGAACGCAGATCTTTCCTTCTCTTATAGTTGAATGTGATCTTAACCCAAACATCTGCATCCCACAGTTTATACCACTTGGAACAACTTAATGTTGTCATCAAATACTTTTTGTTAAAAACTGGTATCTTCATTGAAATAAATCTCCTCAGTCCATGTTCCGGAAGAGCACATTTAATGTTATTTACTGGTACCAAACTGAACAAGTCGGATTTGTCTATCATTAGTTTATCAATCTTTTTTTGGTCCTGGGTATGACAGTAAACTGCATCCAGCAGCAAGGCCTCTGATTGGAAGGTTGTGAGGCACATGGAACAATCTTTTAATTGCTGTTATTCCCAGGTTCACCCTGACCTAGAGTGGTAGCACCTGTTAAGGTCCCAGCTATGGGAAAATAGTTATTACCCCAAACTTGAGTCAAAACACTATGAAAGTATAAAAATATATATAGACATAAAACTAGACTTTATAGAAAAATATACATTTTTGAAGGTAAAAAATTATTGCCATAACATATCTTAAAAGGAAAAAAGTTATTCCCACCAATACATTTTTTGAATACAAAACTAGAAGACATCTTCAGTTTTTTAAAATATTAAAAAAAAAAAATTCATCAAAATATAACTAAATCAACTTTCTCACTATAACTGAATGTTAAAAAAATATCTTAAAAGCCTATTTTTTTTTGGCATTAAAGTTAGACAAAACTCAAACTTAATCAGTCTTTTTTCACTCAGCTCTTTGCTTCCTCAAGATGACTGTAATTTTTGTCAATTCAAAACTCTTCCATTGCTTTCAGACTCTGAGAGGATTTCTGAAATGCTACTTCTTTGCATTTTAATTTCCTTCACCTTTGCTTGCTGCTACATATTCTTACTCATTTTCACTATCTTTATCCTGGTTTCTTATTATTTTTTCTCATGATTTCAAGTTATAAAAGAATACATAAATTTGATGTCAGAATTTATATTATATGTAGAAAAAAATTGGTTCAGTTCTGAAAATTAATGTTACTTTTAGCAGTGAAAAAAAAAAAGATCAGGTTCTTGGGGGTCACCTCACATCATCTCTTTTCATTGAAAACCATTGCTAAAAATATAATAATTTGGTGTGAAAATGGCTGCAGTATATCTAAAATTTCATCTGTAGACAGAACAATAAAAAGTATCTACTAATAATATGGAAATTATTAAAAATTTACAATAGTTTAAAATGGCTTAAGACTTTTATACAGTACTGTGTATATGTAGAAATACATAGGCAAACCTTTTAAATCACACAACTAAAAATAAAACCATATCAAATGATGAAATTATTTCTACACAGGAAATATTTGTCATTCTTTGACCGAATAAAGTTAGTGTTGGTTGAAACTCATCAAATCTTTTTTTTCTGAAAATAGTTTTTCTCAAATCAACAAATTATTATCACTTCTTTCTTTAGTATTGATAGCAGTTTTATTTGAAGTAGTGTAGATAGTCAACACCTTGGTTATCTTTATTTTCCCTTCGAGTTACGCCTGCTACTCATTTCGTTGTTACTACTGCTGTTAGAAGTGTTCAAGTGATGTGGTTGTCATTATTTAATAAATCTCTTTCTGATTTTGTAGCACCAATCTACAGAGGTTGATAAAGGATTGTCTTTTTTGTGATTCAAAGGATTCATATGCTTAAAGTTGTTTTTTAATATGACTAATTTAAGATTGGATGCTGTATAAAGTACCAATAAGTAAATAAACCAAAATCATTAAAATTTCTGGACCAATTGTATTGTTAATTGATTCAATATGTTTAATATCTGGGAATATTTGCACATGAAATACACACTGACATGGGTCTTTTGATAGTGTGTATTTCATGTGCAAATATTCCATGATAGTAAACATTTTAGTCAATTGGCAATAAAATTGGTCAAGAAAGTTTAATGACTTTGGCTTATTTACTTATTGGCATTTTATATCCCATTCCATCTTCCTTATATATATATATATATATATATATATATATAGTACCTCATGAGCCAGATGAACCTACCTAGGTTTCTCCTAAACAAATCATCAGGGAAAGCTGGCTAAAGAGCAAAAAGAAAAAAAAACGACATATAAAAAGGTAATCAAGACAAACCACGTGACCAATAAATTAAAGAAACTACATAATCACGTGTATATATATATATATACATATATATATACATACATTCATTCATTCATTCCTGGTAACAGGAAAAGTAGACAAGTATACAAATAATAAATCAGTCAGTTAATTGCCATACATGTTTGGGTGATCATGTTTCTTTTTGAAACATGACCCATTAGGTAGATTTTCCCACAGTAGGTTGCTGTTACTTTCTGTGGTAAATGGATTGCCAACCAAAAAACTATAAACTATAGACCCCAATCTGTCCTGCTATTCAACCCATAGCTTGAGGGAGAAAAGATGGATTACTAGGGGGAGAAGAGATGGATTAATACCTTTCCAAAGATATTTGTGCGTAAGTGAATGAAACAAATTAGACCTCAAACTTTGCTCTCCAATTCTTTCAACTGTTACGTGTTATGTATAACAAAAGAAAAAAAAATAATTGACCAAAACTCGGAGATAAATCACAGACAAATATTTAATTTACAAAAACACACCAAATAAAATATTTACAAATATACAATTTTTGTTGCATTCAAAACAAGAGTTTACTACTGGTGAGTGTTACAAGGAGAGAAGGAACTTTACCCAATTAAGTTGGTAAGGAAGTTAAGTGCTATATTTTTGGAAATTCTTAAATGTGTATATAAAGAATAATTATTTGTTTGGTCAATGAAAGAATCAAAAATATGTATTGACCCATATAGTTCCATGAGGTTCTCTTTCAGGTTTTAGTTAGTTGGACTTTTTTATCAGAATCTTTCAGCTGGATATAAATCCTTGAAATCAGAGCCAGAGTTGATAATGTCAGCAAATCCTTTTCACAACTCTTTTAGGTTTTAGTTGGTCGACGACTTTTTAGGGATTCTTTTGGCTGGATATAAATCCTTGAATCAAAGCCAGAGTTGATAACGTCAGCAAACCCTGGTAACAGCTAACTGACTCACTGTCCAAAACCTATTTTTATAGGGGCTATTGCCTAATTTGCATATTTCTAGAATCTTTTGAATTCTCTCAAATCTACTGGAACATTCTGGCATCTTCCAAAATGTTCTATTCCTAATTTCTCTATTTTTACGACTACTTCATGAATTAAAACTTTTTTGGAATAACACGTAGGACTCAATAGAATCCCTTACTACAACTTTTTAGACATTATTAATATTATTTTTATATATAAATGCATTCTTGAAACATTATATAAACTACCCCTTAATGTAACCCTCTATATCAAGTAGAGAGTTATATTTGATGATGTGTGTTGTAATGGATATCAGCTCGGAATGAGAAATTGGAGAGCAGAGTTCAAATTCCAGTCGAATCCATTTCCTTCACTTATGCACAAATATCCTTGGGAAAGATATCAATCAATCTCTTCATCTCCAGCAATGGGTTAAATAGCAAGACAAACTGGGTTCTATAGTCTTGGTTGGCAATCTACCGAAGAAAGGAATGTCAACCTCCGGCGGGAAAATCTTCTGCATAGTTATTCATGTCTTGAAAAGAGACATGATTGCCCAAGCATGGATTACACATGGCAATTAACTGACCAAAATAATAAATACTTACTGTAAATTTTATTATGAGAGCTGCTACCAAAACTCCTGTGCTTTGTATTATGTCTCCCATCACATGAATGATAGCTGCTCTGATATTAACATTCTGGTGTGGTTTGGCCATAGACTGACACTCCATAATGGCTGGTGTATTCTCAGTTGGTTCCTGTGAAAGACGATGGTACATTTGTTGGGAATTAGCACCAGAATGTCCATTGTGTAAGTGGTTGTGACTATGGCCATGGGACTTCAACGTGGCGGATTTGCAGCAGAAATCAGAATGAAGAACAAAACCCATACTGAAAAGGATAAAATAATTAAAAAATAACAATCAGTTAAAAAGTAAAACAAAAAAAACTTTTGTAAGTAAAATGACCTTCCTTGTTTAAATTTATAAAACATTTTTGTGGGAGTGAAGCAACCAAAATGTAGTTCTACAGAAGGATGTTGAGGATACCATGGACCAAAGATGTGAGCAACAAAAGGATTTTGGAGAGGATGGAAACAAAGAAAACTAATACTCAATAACAGGAAAAAATAGCTGAAGTTCCTGGAACATATGAGGAAGGAGAGCTTAGAGAATCTGATACTCACAGGTCAAATAGAGGAAAAGAGTTTGAGTTTGTTGCATGGCATATCAACCTCTGTGAGTTAATCAATGCCAAAAAGGTGGGGTTTTAAGGTATTTTTTTAATGTTCAGTTATAGTGAGAAGGTTGATTTGGTCAGATTTTGATGAAAATTTATCTTATTTTATTTTTTATTATATTTTAGAAAACTGAAGTTGTCTTCTCGTTTTGTATTCAAAAATATATTGCTGGTAATATTTTTTACCTGCAAAAATGTATTGCTGGTAATATTTTTCCTTCAAAAATGTATATTTTTCTATAAAAGTTTATTTTTTTATACTTTCATAGTGTTTTGATCCCAGTTTGGGGGTTAACTATTTGCCCATAGCTGGGACCCTAACAGGTTCTACCACTTCGGGTCAGGGTGTACTTGGGAACAGCAGCAATTCTGCGATGGTTCCACGCTCTTCACAACCTCCCAATCAAAGGCCTTGCTGCTGGATGCAGTTTACCATCATACCCAGGACCATAAAGGGATAGAGAGACAGGAGAAAGTAACATGTAACATACTTGACAGGCTTGAGCAAGAGGATGGCAGAGTAGAGTTTGGGTGGGGTGACAGGGAAGAGCCACTAGAAAAAGGAGATGTGGAAGGCAATCATGGCCCATGTCCTGAAGGGACATGGCACATATAAAGTAGTAAAAGGTGGATTGGGAGGGAGGAGTATCAGAAGCTTTGCTTATCACTGGAAGGAGTCAGAAGAAGTTGGTGAGATGGTCATGTGAGGAAAAAGTATAGAGAGAATAATTCTGGGAACTTATAATTCAAACCACCAGTAAAATATACAAAATTAATGGGTGGTGGGGGATGTTTTGTAAATAGTTCCCCCTCCAGTCTTCCTATGGAATAAGTTCCAGATTATTATTCTTCTACCAACCAAAGAAAGTAATATGGAGGAAAACAATTATGTAGTACAATGATAAATAAACACAGCCTTTTATTTTTTTTAAATTTTATTTTTTCTGTAATCATATTACCCCAAGCAAGGCATTTTACTGCCACTGTTTTGCAGGGATTTACATAGGAGAAAAGTTATGAGAAAGAGTGACAGGTTATAGGGGGTGTCAGGAAGTGGGTAAGAGAAGGATGAGAATACTGATGAAAGTGGAGTGGATGGACAAAGGAGCATACGAGAGAAGATGCAGGTTAGTGAGATAGGAGATGACTGCTGACTTTACATTTAAATTCTTGAAGAGTGTAGCTGTCGGGGAAGCAAATAAATGAAAGAGAATTCCACAAGTGGGAAGTGCGAGAAAAGAAGCTGATGGAGTAGAATTTGTGTTTGCAATTTATTGGTTTCACAGTAAAAGGTTTGGACCTAGTAGCTAAGTTTGTGGCTCAAGTAAATTTATATATAGGGGGCACCAGTGAGTTAAGTTCATCAGAGCAGAAGCCATGATAGTATTTGTAGAACAGACACAGGGAAGCCATATTGCGCCGGTAAGAAAGCAACTGTATCCGAGCTGCTAAGTTGGGATCTATTACATTACAGATTCTACGTTGGATTTTGTCAAGGACACCTAGGTGGATAGCAGGAGCACCTGACCAGATATGGCAGCAGTCTTCAATGCACGGGCGAATGGTAGATTTATATATGTGCAGGATTGTTTCAGGTTGAAAAAAAAACTTCCTGTTTCAATATTAAGATATTTCATGAAATAAAATATCTTTAATTTTAATATGAAATATATGTATTTTTATGAAATACCTTATAGTTTCCTATAGCAGTAATTGATAAGTAACTGTAAATTATTTTAGATTCTTGGTGGAAATACCAACAAAAATGTTATCCCTGAACAGTGATAATAAAGCCACAGTCCTTTTTATTGTGTGGTGACTATAATGAGATCAGTATTATCGATGGGTGATGTGTGTTGTGGTGCAGTGGATATTGGCTCGAATGAAAAACGAGAGAGTCAAGTTTGAATTCCAGTTGAATTCATTGCATTCACTTATGTGCAAGTACCCTTGGGAAAGGTATCTCTTTCTCTCCAGCTATGGGTTCAATAACAGAACAAATTGGGTTTAATAGACTTGGTTCGAAATTATTGTACTGCACAAAGTAATGGCAAACTACTGTGATAAAATCTTCTGTCCAGTTAGTCATGTCCCTTTTGATTCATGATTGTCCAGGTGTGTGGTATATGCTTTGGGTGATCATGTCTCATAAGAGACATGACTGACTGGGCAGAAGATGATCTCGCAGTAGGTAGTTATTGCTTTTTGCAGTAGAGTGATTGCTAGTCAAGGCTATAAAACCTAATCTATCCTGTTATTTGACTCATAGCTAGAGGGGGAAGAGCTGTATTATATTATTAAGTAATAATTAGTGGGAGATCAGTTTATTACAATATAAAACTGACCCCCCACTTTATGCCTAGTAGAAGCATTAATCACGTTTCCAACTATTATATTCAGTCAGCCAGTTAAGTGCCATACCTTATACACACTTTGGAGAGGATGGAAACAAAGAAAACTAATACTCAATAACAGGAAAAAATAGCTGAAGTTCCTGGAACATATAATGAGGAAGGAGAGCTTAGAGAATTTGATACTCACAGGTCAGATAGAGGAAAAGAGTTTGAGTTTGTTGCATGGCATATCAACCTCTGTGAGTTAATCAATGCCAAAAAGGTGGGGTTTTAAGGTATTTTTTTAATGTTCAGTTATAGTGAGAAGGTTGATTTGGTCAGATTTTGATGAAAATTTATCTTATTTTATTTTTTATTATATTTTAGAAAACTGAAGTTGTCTTCTCGTTTTGTATTCAAAAATATATTGCTGGTAATATTTTTTACCTGCAAAAATGTATTGTTCGTAATATTTTTCCTTCTTTTGTGTCAATGTGCAAAGAGTTTGAGCTCCAAGACCATGGATTAGTTTTAAAGCTTTCATTACACCCGAGCAACACCGGGCTATACTGCTAGTTATAAAAATACAAGGTTTAATCTCTCAAATGTAATGTTAGAATGTTTTCTCCATTGTGCACCTATGGTCAAATTGCACTGAAAACATTGGTTCCCATTTGTTCACTAAAGTTAAGCTGTGTTGAACCCAGTATTGACTGGGTTCAACACAGTTGGGAACACTACATACTCTAAGTATACTTGGGAACACTACATACGCTAAGTTACCCTCTACAATCTGAAATATGTTTTGGCTTTAAATAACCAACAGTCAGTTAAGTGCCATATGTGATACATGCTTGGGCAAACATGTCTCAAAAGAGATATGACTGACTGGGCAAAAGATTTTCTTGCAGTAGATTGCCATTACTTTCTGCAGTAGACTGGTTGCTAACCAAAGCTACAGAACCCAATCTCTTCTGCTATTTAACCCATAGCTAGAGGAAGAAGTAGCAGATTAAGGGGTTTGAGTTTTTTGAGCTTTGTTTAACGGCATATCAACCTCTGTGGGTTATTTAATGCCAAAAAGGTGGAGTTTTAAGGGTTTTTTTTCACGTTTGGTTATAGTAAGAAGGATGATTTAGTCAGATTTTAATGAAAATGTTTTGTTTGTATTCTTTTTTATTTTAGAAAATTGAAAATGCCTTCTAGTGTCGTATTCAAAAATATTTTTCTGAGAATTTTTTTCCTTCAAAAATGTATTGTTGGTAATATTTTTCCTTCAAAAACATATATTTTTCTATATTAGTGTATTTCTATACTTTCATAGTGTTTTGACTCCAGTTTAGGGGTTAACTATTTGCCCATAGCTGGGAGCCTAACAAATGCTACCACTCTGGGTCAGGGTGGACTTGGGAACAACAGCAATTAAGAGGTGGTTCCATACTCTTCACAACCTCCCAATCAGACACCTTGCTGCCGGATGCAGTTTACCACCATACCCAGGACTGGCAAATTAATACTTTTCCCAAGGGTATCTGCATGTAAGTGAATGCAACAAATTCAAATGGAATTTGAATTTGGCTTTTTGAGTTCTTGTTCTAAGTTGATAACCATTGCACCACCCTTGCACATCAAAGTGTTGATAAGTCATAAAAAAAAAACAAAGTTATCAACCATTGTACCTTACTAGCTTGAGAAAAACATGAAAACTAAATGTTTATCTCTCATATGTAAAATTACTATTTTTCACTCTAGACATTGTTAGTCACTGTTGGCCTTCGTACATATGCACTGTTGGGTGCGTATGTACCCTGGGCTTCCACAACTGAAGATTCTTCTGTGTATATATATTTTTTTTACAACAAGACTTACCCTGTACAAAGCCCAGGGGCCATTTGATGTAGAGGGTTATATTAAGAGGTAGTTTATATAGATAATGGCTAACTCTTGAAGACTTGAAGAGGTTAAGATTATAGTGATTGGGTAAACATCCTCTTGGGAGTTTACAGAGCAGTGATTCGTGGGAAGAAGCTGTTTGAATGCAATTTACTTCTTGATGATGGAATATGGGTGGTTTGTCACTATGTAAATGGCATGGAGGGTTCTGACCATGAGGGTTAGACCTGGTGAAACCAAGGAATGGGAGTAGTGGTAGAGCAGTGAAAGATTTGCCACATCCCACTTTTGTGTGTGTGTGTGAGTGAGAGAGAGATATATATATATAGAGAGAGATAGGTCAGAAGGTGGAAAATGATTCTTTTCCAACAAGGATTCTTAAATGATTTTGAACTCTATCAAGACTGGAAAGGGAGGTCTACGTAGCTCCTGCCCAAATATGGCAGTAGTACTTTTTTCTCAGTCTGACCTGAGCATAGAATAAGGAATTAGCTACCTACTGAAGTGGTACAGGGAACTCAACATTTAGCAATGGATCATATGTATGAGTTCTACTTGATGTTGGGTGTGTACTTGAGGCCCAGTATTCTCTCAAGGCACAATGTTTCCTCCGAATCATGACTGGTGGTAGATTGGAATCTAATTGGCAGTGATTAAATGTCTCCTCTCTAGGGTAGGTGTTTACATACCTGTCATTCTTTAGGTCAACCCTGAAACTAGCTTCTTTGATGCTGCACAAAGTGCAAAGCCTACTGTGGCATCTTTTAGGACAAGACACACATAAGTCTGACATTTTTTCTCTTTATGTTATTTCTTCTTTCTAAAAAAAAAAATAACATAAAATTCTATCTACATAGGCACATTAATATTTGTAAATCTATTGTTAATATCAAAGTTTATTTCTGAAATACAGGGATGCATGGGTAGTGGAAGAGTTATTGATGTAGAAAGTAAAACTGGTGAGCTGAGTTCAAATTTTGGTCTAGGTTGTTGCATCTACTTTTGCATAAATGCCTTTTGAAAAGATATGAATTTATTCTCTCCCAGTTATGGGTCAAACATCAGTGTAGACTACTTAGGTCATAGACAGTTTAGGAGTATTTTTTTAAAATTCAAATCCTTCTAGAAGGAAATCGGGAAACTCCTTCATGAGATTTCTTAAATCATAGCAATACTGCAAAAGAACTGAATGCATGGTAATCAGTAAAAAGGGCAACCCAATATGCCAAATACAGGTCAGGGATGCTAAAATCAAGTAGGTACAAAAATCTAAATACCTGGGAAGTGTTAAAACAGAAGACAGAAAGTGCAACACAGAGATCTGAAGGAGAATTGGCATGGCAAAAAACGTGTTCCAAAAGTTGAGTAAAGCATTAAGAAACAGGACAATTTAGCTAGAAACAAAGAAAAAGAGCATAGATTGCTATGGGATGTCGGTTCTTCAGTTTCCTCAATATGGCAGTGAATGCTGGACCATATCATCAAATATGAAGAAAAAACTTGAAGCAACTGAAATGTGGTTCTACAGAAGGAAACTGCGAAAATCATGGATTGAGCATGTGAGCAATGATGAGGTCTTGGAAATGATGGAAACGAAAAGGAAATTAATACTGAGCATAAGGAAGAGACAGCTGAAGTTCCTGAGACATGCAATCAGAAAGGAGGATTTGGCAGAAACTGATACTAACAGGCCAAATAGAGGGAAAAAGAGACAGGGGAAAGCAGCGAATAACATATTTGAAGGACCTAATCAATTGGATGATGGAACAAGGGTTGTGTGGTGTAACAGGAGAAGGTGTGCTAAGAGCCACCAGGGATAGGATACGTGGAAAGCCATGATTGCCTACATCCTGAAAGGACAGGACACATAGAATAAAGAAAAAAAGTTAGGGAGAGCCATTATCATCGATGACCAGAACGAATATTGCATTAAACAAAAAAAATATTTATTCACAGCAAAAGTAAAAAAGAACAACACAGTACTGCTGGCTAATAAAAACTTTTTTTTATGTTGGAAAGCACCAATTGACAAATAATGGGTAAGAAATTTCAAAAGAGTTCAAATTTATTTCTTCAAAAAAAAAAAAAATGGGATGATGTGAAGTTTATTCAGAAATTGTTTTATTATTCAGCAAATACAAATTCTTAAAAATAACTTTATGACTATTAGAAATTTTATTACAAATTGTTGTTTGTTTCTGCTGTTGCAATATAGCATAGCCTTATTTTAAGTAATTTCCTAGTCAACTCCATTTTGTTTTTACACCATTAACTCCCCTGCCACAAAAAAAGGAAAACAAACAACACCATATTTAAAATTTGTGATAAAATGCATAAAAATGTAATAAATGCAGAAACAGTCATGTTTTTTTCTTAGAAATGCAAAAGTAGAAACCTATAGTATAAGAAAATAAAATATGTGTGCTAAATGAGCAATATTTTCTGAACATTATGTTAACAAAAATACAGAAAATCTTATTTATTACTAATAACAGCACAAAAAATATAAAACCAATAAACACAAATGTGCATTTTTACAGACTAACAAAAAGTCTGAAACAAATGCCAGTCTCCAAATGGTTGAACAGAAAATGGTATTTGTTTGACAGAATGGCAACAGGAAGTGAAGTTATATTTTCGGAAACATAATTCTCATATTCAATATATTATTTGCAAGATTTTTAAAAAAAGTGTTTCTGAAAACTTCATCTGAACTTATCTTCTTTATATATTTCATCAGTTAATTTTAACCCTGTGTTTTTGTTCTAGATGAGAATAGGTTAAGGATTATGAAAAGAAAAAGCTCTCTTAACTAATAAAAGACACACACATATCTAATCTAATCTAATCTAAACTAAACTTATTCATAAATGGAACTTTGTGTGTGTTTGTGTATCTGTTACCTGTAGACTTCAAAACGGCTGAACTGATTTTCTTGAAAATTTACACAGTTGTACTATAAGCATCTGTGAGTGTTCTTAGCTAGGTTTTGTGTCGAGGTTCCCCCAATAAATATCTAAAAATTGATAATAAAAAAATCAGGTGATAGAAGTAGTGGTCCGATTTTAATCAAATTTGATACACTCATAGACAAAGACATAAGAAATGATATTCAGAAGTTTCAAGGTTGCAGTTCTTACAATAGTGCAGAAAATCGATTATATATATAAAAGGCAAGCTGTTTGTGTGTGTTTATCTTCCTGTATATCTGTATTTTTTCAGCCCTTTTATTTTAGTTTTTGTTTCAGGTTTGGCTCTAAGTAGGTATAATTGTCGATCTTAGTCTAAGCCATTTATTTAGCCTTCAAAATTCAGTTTATGATGAAAAAAACTGATTTGATATCGATACCAGGAAATAAAAATTTGACTTACGTCCATTCATTTTTCTTTCAGTCTACAGTTTCACTTTAAAAAGCAATAGTTGTTTCCAGTTAGTCTTTTGTGCCAACGTCCAAAGAGTTTGAGCTCCATGAACATGGATTAGTTTTAAAGCTTTCATTACACCCAAGCAACGCCAGGCTATACTACTAGTTTTTAAATATAATGTACTTGATAGGATTAATTATGGTCACAAATCCTGTAAAAAAAGCTAACATCCTTTTCATTGGCCCGTAAATGAATGAAGTTGCAATTAGTGAGGAGGTGAAATTTCCTGGTTAAAAAAAAAAAGTTTTTTTCCTTCCATTGGGAATTATGGCTGTATGTTGTGGTGCAGTGGATGTTGGCTTGGAATGAGAATTTGAAGAACTGATTTTGAATTCCAGTTGAATTTGTTGCATTCACTAACATGCAAATACCCTTGGGAAATGTATTAATTTGTCACTTCTCCCTCCAGCTATGGGCTTAAATAGCAGAACAGATTGGGTTCTATAGCCTTGGTTGAGATTTTGAAGTTGTCTTGAAGTAATGGTTGAAGCCACTGATGATTTGAATAAGTTTACTCTTTAGTATATAAAGATATTTTTGTGCAGTTTTGGTAAATAATTCTGTTAAAATGCTATATCAGTGTTATTTTCATTTTTGTGTAATTAAGACAATAAATTATCCATCAGTGTACACACACACACACACACACATATATCTATCTGTCTATCTATTTGAGACTTTTCATTATTTATTTATTCCATATTATTTGAGTCCATCTTTATCTGTCTATCCTCTGGAGTTCAGTTTATCTGTCTATCCATTTATCCATATATATATATATATATGTGTATCTGAGTGAGTACAGAACGAAGAAAGACATTTTTTTCACCGTCCAAAACATTAATTTAAAACAGTGCTCAATATATGATGTATAGAGCTGTGAATATTTATTATAAATTATGTTTTAGAACATGTACATAATTTTTTCTGTATATAGAAAAAATTATGTCAGTCAGTTAAGTGCCATATGTGATACATGCTTGGGCGATCATGTCTCGAAAGGGACATGACTGACTGGGCAGAAGATTATCCCGCAGTAGGTTGCCATTGCTTTCTGCGGTAGACTGGTTGCTGACCAAGGATATAGAACCCAATCTATCCTGCTATTTAACCCATAACTGAAAGGAAGAGATGGATTAATACCTTTCCCAAGGGTATTTGCACGTAAGTGAATACAATGGATTCAACTGGAATTCAAACTAGGCTCCCCGGCTTCTCATTCCGAGCCGATATCCACTGTACCACAACACATGTTCTAAAACGTAATTTATAATAAATATAACATATATATATTATCAAAGTTTCTCATTGGCAGAATTTTTAAATATTACTAAATTATTATAAATATTACTAGTAGAAGGGAAGTTGGAACTCGTTTTAAAAACAAAATTTTAATTAAAATGTAAGGGGGGTGGAAACAAAGTCCCACAAGAGCAATAAAATGAAAAAAATGGGACTCACAAACCTTCCAGCAACTGTAAGGAGTGAATGAAGTGCTCTTTTTGTCTGCACAGACTGGGCTGGTGGATTTTTAGGTACACATCCTTGTAAACACATAGATGATAGGCTGAACGAGCACTGTGCAGAACAGAGAACCATGTGTCCTCATCATGATTGTTGAGCAGATGTTGTCTGATGGCCGAGTTATGAACAGCTTGAGTGGTTCTTAAAGGCCGTCTTGGACTACTCGAACGTACATTTGCGGGAACGTGCTGTGCTACCTGTAATTCTAACCTCAGATTGGTATGTCCTATGTATATCGCATTGCATCAGCATTTGAACTTGTAAACAACTGAATTTTTACAAAAGTAGGACAACCAATCTTTACTAAAAGAAGGAAACACATTTTGAGTCTGAAACACAGTTTGCAACTTAACTGAAAAATAACACAACGAAAGGCACGCTGAAACTTTGTCAGTTATTAACTGACATTTTCTACCAAGCCAGGGTAATTTCAAATAAATAGGACATTGACAGGGCCTGAAGACTACTGGTTCTTTGAAACGTTTGGTCTTTCTAGCAATCACACATTTAATAACATTAATGAGGTAATTATTACCTTCAAAAATTCTTTGCAAATTAGCAAGTTCTCCATCCAAAAATCCAGGGGAACAAATCATCAGGGCACGATGAGCCAGGGCCTCAATTAAACCTATTCTAAAAGAATTTGGGACAAATGAGCTCTAACTGATATATAAACCAGTAAATGTCCCTATGTGATATCAGGATATCCAAAAAGGAGAGAGCCCTATCCTTCTCAACCTCCGTAGTAAACTTCAAAGAAGGATGTAAAGAATTAAGTTATACCAGAAAATTATTGGCATCACTGGCACAATCAAAAATTGAGAAAATGTCATCGACATATCTCATATAAACAGATGGTTTGTCTACTTTCTCAAATAATAGATGCTCAAAATAGCCAACAAAAATATTAGTTAAAACTGGACCTAAAGGGCTACCCATCGCAGCGCCGTCTGTCTGGACGGACATCATACCATTAAAACTAAATTCCCTATGTAGCCAAATGGATACACTCCAAAAACAATTCTTTAGGGATGCTGGCTGGGCCCAAATTATCTCTATAAAGCATATCCAAAGTGCAGATTCTGACATCATACCATTAAAACCTAATCTCAACTTCCTCTGTAGCCAAAGGCATACACTCCAAAAACAATTCTTTAGGGATGCTGGCCCTGGGCCCAAATTATCTCTATAAAGCATATCAGTGCAGATTCTGACATCATACCATTAAAACTAATCTCAACTTCCTCTGTAGCCAAAGGCATACACTCCAAAAACAATTCTTTAGGGATGCTGGCTGGGCTCAGATTACCTCTATAAACCATATCAGTGCAGATTCTGACATCATACCATTAAAACTAATCTCAACTTCCTCTGTAGCCAAAGGCATACACTCCAAAAACAATTCTTTAGGGATGCTGGCTGGGCTCAGATTACCTCTATAAACCATATCAGTGCAGATTCTGACATCATACCATTAAAACTAATCTCAACTTCCTCTGTAGCCAAAGGCATACACTCCAAAAACAATTCTTTAGGGATGCTGGCTGGGCTCAGATTACCTCTATAAAGCCATATCAGTGCAGATTCTGACATCATACCATTAAAACTAATCTCAACTTCCTCTGTAGCCAAAGGCATACACTCCAAAAACAATTCTTTAGGGATGCTGGCTGGGCTCAGATTACCTCTATAAACCATATCAGTGCAGATTCTGACATCATACCATTAAAACTAATCTCAACTTCCTCTGTAGCCAAAGGCATACACTCCAAAAACAATTCTTTAGGGATGCTGGCTGGGCCCAAATTATCTCTATAAACCATATCAGTGCAGATTCTGACATCATACCATTAAAACTAATCTCAACTTCCTCTGTAGCCAAAGGCATACACTCCAAAAACAATTCTTTAGGGATGCTGGCTGGGCCCAAATTATCTCTATAAAGCATATCAGTGCAGATTCTGACATCATACCATTAAAACTAATCTCAACTTCCTCTGTAGCCAAAGGCATATACTCCAAAAACCAATTCTTCAGGGATGCTGGCTGGGCCCAAATTACCTCTATAAACCATATCAGTGCAGATTCTGACATCATACCATTAAAACTAATCTCAACTTCCTCTGTAGCCAAAGGCATATACTCCAAAAACAATTCTTTAGGGATGCTGGCTGGGCTCAGATTACCTCTATAAACCATATCAGTGCAGATTCTGATAGTCTCATGTAAAGGTACATTTTTATACAAACTAACAATATTATAAGTTTTCTGCACAGCACTCACTTGGACTATCATCTACATATTTTGGAGGCTGTGTACCTAAAAATCCACCAGCCCAGTCTGTGCAGACAAAGAAAGTTAAGCCAAGGAGGCACAGTGTTTTGCCTTCAGATATATATATTACGCTCTCACACCCTGATTGGGCTTATGGACTATCACGTTGAATACACCGGTTCTTGCTCGATCACCGAAGTTAAGCAACGTTGAGCCCGGTCAGTACTTAGATAGGTGACTGCTTGGGAATACCAGGTGCTGTAAGCGTATAGTGACGGATGTGCATTGTGGTGCAGTGGATATTGGTTCAGTAACAGAAATCGGTGAGCCGAGTTCAAATTCCAGTTGAATACCCTGCATTCATTTAAGCACTGGTACCCTTGGGAAAGGTATTAATCCGTCCATTCCCTCCAGTTATGTGTTAAATAACAAGGGTAGGACTTGGGGACCCTGCTCTTAAAAAAACAAATCCCAATGAATCATGAAAAGAAAAACGTTGTAAAAATAAAATAACCTTACCCAAAATCACTGGTTATGACCTTAAAATGATCCCATAAGGATTGATAGGTCGTTAAGCCTCAAAAACAAACAAACAAACAAACACCCTGATTGAGCACTCTAGAAGAAAGGTAGACTTTGAAAAACAGTAGCCACTCTAGTGTGTACGCATCGCTCATTCAGTAAAAATGAATTTGAGCACTCTAGCTATTGGGCGTGTAATATGATATGCGCTAGAAAGACTGCCTTCTTCCACCGAACGCCCTGTGGCCCAGGGGTAGAGTCACCAACTGACGCCAAATCAGTTGGGTTTCGAACCTGGGTTGTGTAGCAATCGGAGTCTAACTGGACTGATGAGCTGTGATACAGCGAAACAGATCTGTCTGCAGATGACTATATATATATATATATATATATATATATATATATATATGAGAGAAAGAGTGATAGATCATACCACAGGCTTATCTATGAGGTTTACCAACAGAAAACAAAATTGCAACACCATAGAGAGTGATACAAAGTTTGACATGGATGCTGTTAAATGCATACCAGCTTGCGTTTCATGCATTTTAATAAAACTTTGAAAGTCTTTAGCAATCATATGATGTAGTAACAATGCAAAATAAATAGAAAACCATTTCACAAGAACAACCATTCCTGTTGACAAATATTAAAGGGAAGAAGTGGAGTGCCATGATCATAATACTTAAAGAGTAGTGATGATTAGTAATCTGGTTAAACAGAAAATTACTATTGAGTCTGATTCTTAATGAATAGCCAATATGTTTCCTTGTACCAAATCTACTAAATTTAGTCAATTCTTTTTTTTTTTTTTTGTTTTTTTAATCATATCACCCCAAGCAAGGCGGTAATGCCACTGATGTGCAGGGGGCTACATAAGAGTGAAAAGATTGGAAAAGAGAAAGCCGGAAAGCACATCCTAAACAGGAAACAAGAGATGAGCCCCCTACACCTGTTCAATAGACGTGGGTGGAGTGTGAACCGGGTGATAGTTTAGACTATCTACTCCAATTGAAGAAGAAAAAAAAAAAGGTAACGGTGGTGAGTTAACTAAGTTTGAACTTAGTTAAAATCCAGTCAAAGAAATTTCTTGGAAAAAAGATAAAAAACACTCGTTCAAATAACCATGAAACTTTTTTAAAAATTAGCCACAAAAAAATAAAACAAAATAAAATCAAAGCAAAATTATAACTTACTTTTAAGAATATTTCAAAGCTGATCCTAACCCAAAAATTTTGTAATCTTAAGTATTAAAGTAATTTAATGTCTGCATTCCATTTCCATGTTAATTCCATAACTAGAAGAAAAAACTTTCACTAAAAATATTTTAATTTGTAATACTCAGAAAATAATATTTTTATTCAAGATTAATAAAATATTTTATTGGTATAAATTAATTAAAAGAATTACTTATTTTCTTGATCACAGTTTCTTTTACTATTTTTTTTTCCTTAATCTAACTTAGCATATCATGACTTTTTCCCTATACTTTTGGCAAATGTTTGGCACAAAACATTGGCACTAAACTATCTTTTGAACTTAGCATTGTTTTTGAGAATAAATTTTTCACAGAATCTGCCAAGGAATATTTGATCACAGCCAAAAAGATAAGTATACTTGTGTTGTCTGCATAATTCATTGAATAATACCAATATTTCAGTTCAGCACTCCAGACAACAGTCTATTGTTCTTGGAATTCTCATTAGAAAAAATGACTTTTTTTTTTAATCATTTCACCCCACGCAAAGTGATAATGTCACTAAGATGGAAGAAGTTACTGAGAATGAAGAAAACTCAGAAAAACCCTACAAAGAAATGACAATAAAAGGACAACTTTTAAAATGACAGAAAATGGGGATTGATTTTGCATTTAATTTTTTGTAGATCATACTTGACAGAAAAGTAAGAAGCCAGGAGAGTTCCACTTGTGAGAAGTGTCAAATACTATTAGAATAGAATTTATGGTTAAATTGAGCTATTTCAGCAGTAGCATGAGACAGAGTTGCTAATCATGTCCTGAAAATGTTTATAAAAAGGTATTTGTCAATATTTCTGAGATGAGGTAATATTTACAGAATTTACATTATTCGGACTATTGTCCTCATCTTTGTTGCCATTTGTATGATGTTTAATAATAGATCATTCTATTTGTCTATATTTCTGAGATGAGGTAGTATTTACATTATTCGGACTATTGTCCTCATCTTTGTTGCCATTTGTATGATGTTTAATAATAGATCATTCTATTTGTCTATATTTCTGAGATGAGGTAGTATTTACATTATTCGGACTATTGTCCTCATCTTTGTTGCCATTTGTATGATGTTTAATAATAGATCATTCTGTTTGTCTATATTTCTGAGATGAGGTAGTATTTACATTATTCGGACTATTGTCCTCATCTTTGTTGCCATTTGTATGATGTTTAATAATAGATCATTCTATTTGTCTATATTTCTGAGATGAGGTAGTATTTACATTATTCGGACTATTGTCCTCATCTTTGTTGCCATTTGTATGATGTTTAATAATAGATCATTCTGTTTGTCTATATTTCTGAGATGAGGTAATATTTACATTATTCGGACTATTGTCCTCATCTTTGTTGCCATTTGTATGATGTTTAATAATAGATCATTCTATTTGTCTATATTTCTGAGATGAGGTAATATTTACATTATTTGCACTATTGTCCTCATCTTTGTTGCCATTTGTATGATGTTTAATAATAGATCATTCTGTTTGTCTATATTTCTGAGATGAGGTAGTATTTACATTATTCGGACTATTGTCCTCATCTTTGTTACCATTTGTACAACATTTCAGCCGTTGTACGGTCTGGCCTTTTTCAGGTGCTAGGAATTTCAATCGAGGCTTTATGCAAGGAATGGAGTTCATATACTCCAGTGATTGTAATAAAGGGTTTGGTTTGAAATTCCTAGCACCTGAAGAAGGTTGGAGCATACAACGGCTGAAGCGTTGTACAAATGGTAACAAAAGAGGACAATAGTTCAAATAATGTAAATATTTATAAAAAGGTGCAGGGAAACCATGTCATGGTAGCGGCAAATTGAATGAAGCTGAGATGACTGATGACTTTACAGATTGAGATTTTGCCAAGAATCTTGAGATATATAGTAGAAACACCAGACCAAATTTGGAAGCAATATTCAATGTATGGATAAATGATAATGATTAGTAGAACACTAACAGGCCGATAATTTGAAGGACCAGGTGGTTCACCTGAATTCTTAAAAATAGAGACTAAAGAAGAGCATTTCTAACAAGTTAGAAAGAAGAAAATCGTAAAATGAATCTAAATCAGCATGCTAACAAAGTGATGTCTTGTGAATAGAGGGTTTTTGCCTAATCAGTCAGTCAAGTGCCATATGTGATACACGCTTGGACGATCATATCTCGAAAGAGGCATGACTGACTGGGCAGAAGATTATTCCACAGTAGGTTGCCATTGCTTTCTGCGGTAGGCTGGTTGCCAGCCAAGGCTATAGAACCCAATCTGTCCTGTTATTTAACCCATAACTGGAAGGATTAAATGGATTAATACCTTTCCCAAGGGTATTTATGCATAAGTGAATGCAACGTATTCAACTGGAATTCGAACTCGGCTCCCCGAGTTGTCGTTCCGAGTGGATATCAACTGCACCACAACACACATTTTTGCCTAATAGACGAGTGAAAAGAAATATCTATAAACAGTACAGCTTGATCTGAATTGTCAAAAGAACAGAATTACAAAGCATGATAAAAGTCTGGAGAGGAGGTAAATCAAGTAAAGAAATATGTCAGTCAGAATTACAGGAAAATTTACTATTTGACGGAGAGATTAAGCTACTGACAAATGAAATGTCAGGATACTGACTAGATCAGTTGTATAAGAACAATAAAGCCATTTGACATGTGTTGTTGAAATAATCAAAAACAAAAGATATTTGCAGATGACTGTAAAGAAAGATCAATTTCTAAATAATTTATTTTTACATGGCTGTCCTCAATGTTATGATTGGTTGGTTGTTTTGTTTTTATGGCAAATCAACCTCGGTGGGTCATTTATTGCCAACTAAATTTTTTTTATTTATTAATTGCTGGTAATACCTTTTTTCTTTCAACAATTTATTTCTGTTTTTATATAAGTTTTGTGTCCAGTAATACATTTTTCTTTTCGAGTATCAAGATTTATTGAGATTTGTTTTTTTAAGGGCAGTGTCCCCAAGTCCTACCCTTGTTATTTAGTCCATAACTGGAGGGAAGGGACGGATTAATACCTTTCCCAAGGGTACCAGTGCTTAAATGAATGCAGGGTATTCAACTGGATTTGAACTCAGCTCACCGATTTCTCTTTCTGAGCCAATATCCACTGCACCACAACGCACAACAGGCTCAACGTTGCTTAACTTCCCTCAATATTATGAATGGCTTCAAAAATTTAAACAAATTTTGATGTAATTTCGTTTTTATTGCAGGTATTTTCATGGTAACTGCACTGATGAGCTTTTTCTCTGGTTCCTTGACCACACATATTTATGTGTGCTACTGGATTGGTCCCACCTTTTTACTATTGAAATAGTTTAATGTAACTACCTCTTCTATTCTAACAGTTTCTTTTCTCACACTTCCCATTTGTAGAACTCCCTACCATTTATTTGCTTTTAATATCAGTTGCCTTCTTCTATCTACTTGATTCCTATCCATCTCTTACTCTTTCTTTTACATCTTCTGTACTTTCTTTTTTCTCTTACTGTAACTCCCTGCGTACCAGTGACAGTCCTGCCTTGCTTGAGATGAAACATTTTTTTTAAATGTGAGGCTTTTATGAAAACTGAAAATCTTAAATATTTCAGAAAATTTGTTCTTTTTTGTTTATTTTACAAACATATTAATTATCATAAAATGCAAGTACACTCTAACTTTTTTCTTTTCTTTTATTCCTATCTTTGCTACTTTTTAACAACTGCATAATTTTCGCCCTTTAAAATCCAGAACCATGGGTTTAATAAATATTTTCATTTGAGAGCTTCTACATCTGAGTTAATATAAACAGCCATGATACAAAGTGAGAAAAATGACTTGCAATCTTTAAATTTTTTTACATCATACTTAAAACAGACAGAAAATTTAGACTGGATTTAATTAAGAATGACAAGTCTAATCACATGAAAAATACTATGAAAGTGACAATTACTTTCAGAATTTTTCAATTATAAATATTTAGTCAGTCATGGATACAATACCAAACTAACTAAATATTTTGACCTGGAAACTTTATAAACAGTACAGAAGGAGAAACAAAACTACAGTACCACCAGTGAGACGAAAGACAGAAATTCTAAATATAAAATTATTTTATATTATCAAGACAGTGGATGTGAGCAGAATGTCTCTATGTGGGTGTGGAGAGGTGAAGGACAGTGGAGTTGGTAAGATCTAGAGTTTATGCATTTGTTGGGTTGTTTGACTGAGGTCATGGTGGTAATGTTGAGAATGGCTTGGAGTGAAGTGAAACTTGATGTTTTCCATGAATCTAACTTGTACATTTATTGATGGCTTTTTAAGGCAAATGTATTGGCTCCTAGACTCATCTTTTTTTCATGATTTTGTTCATTGGTGGTTTCTTTTATATTTTTTTGAGGGGATTTGTTTTTTGGGCCATGTTGTAATGCTCAGAGCATTTTTACTTTTGGTTTTTGTTTTCTCAGCATTCCCATCTGACTGATGTGTAGAGTGAATCAGAAAGAGACCTAATTTGAAGTGGAGTGTAACAAAACCCAGGTTTGAATTGTGCCATGGTTGATTTGTCAAGGGAGTGATATCACTGGAAGGGGTCTAAAAATGTAGCTGAGCAGAGATCTTCAACAGGGATTAGCTAGCTACCCTATTGGATACCATAGTCTCTTGAGACAGACATATGCTTACTTTAGTTTGGTCCAAGTCCACAATAATGAGATAAATAATGAGGTTTTATCTCATTATGCTTGCAAATGTAATGCAAATGTCTTGGTTTTAAAATATTACTGTAAAATTTATTAAATAAACAAAATGTCAGAAAATTAAGTAGCATTGTACAAAACAAGATCATGAATAAGGAATGTAATTGCATGGACAGAAATAAATGTCCACTTCAAGGACTTTGTAATACAAAAGAAGTTATTTACAAAGCAAAAGTACATGACTTAAATGGTCAAAACAAAACATATTTCAGATCAACTAAAGATACTTTTAAGACCAGATGGTTCAATCACAAGTCTACATTTAAAATAGAAAACTTAAGAAATTGTACAAAATTGGCTAGCCAGGTGTGGAAATTGAAATTAAAATATGGAAAAGACCCAGGCATAACATAGAGTATGGAGAATGCAGCCAAGCCTTTCAATGGTGGCAAAATATGTCGACTGTGCCAAAAAGAAAAGTTAGCTATTATGTTATTCCAAAACAAAAATGAATTACTGAATGAAAGAACAGAAATTATGACTAAGTGTAACCATACCATAAAATACCTATTAGGTTCATACAACCATGGATGAAAACGTTATAATTTCTTCTAATTTTGAAAATTGCACGCTTAAAAATCCGTTACATGAGCGTTCTTAAAAAAATGGTAAAATCAGTTATTGCAAATACCCTGAAGACACCACATGGTAGAAACCTAGGTTACGTAATAACATGTTTGCAAATGAAGAATATGTATATAATGTACACACACATATATAAATATTTTTCTGGTGTTAATAAAACAGTGCTCAATGTAATATAGCAGAGCTATTAAGTATATATGAATAAATGTACATATTATTTTACATCTATAGTACAATTCAGATTCATGCACTATGCAATTATTACTTGATGATTAGACATAGGAGAATATATCCGTAATATATAAAGACTAAAGTTTTAGGTATTTCTATGATATATCTTTGTAATTATGAGAATCTGTTCAAAATCTTTCCAAAATTGAAAACATGTCAACTTTGAATCATGATTGCAGCAAACTTATTTATAGATAAACTAACAGTATAGCCCGGTGTTGTTTGGGTGTAATGAAAGCTTTAAAAGTAATCCATGGTCCTGGAGCTCAGACTCTTTGGACGTTGGCACGAAAGACTAAAAAGCAATAGTTGTTTCCAGTTAAAGTGAAACTGTAGACTGAAAGAAAAATGAATGGACGTAAAGTCAAATTTTGATTTCCTGGTATTGATATCAAATTTTCTGCACTATTGTAAGAACTGCAACCTTGAAACTTCTGAATATCATTTCTTATGTCTTTGTCTATGCGTGTATCAAATTTGATTAAAATCGGACCACTCCTTCTATAACCCGTTTATTTTTATTATTGATTTTCGATATTTATTGGGGGTACCGTAACACAAAACCTAGTTGAAAACACTCGCAGACGCTTATAGTACAACTGGGGAAAATTTCAAGAAAATCGGTTCAGCTGTTTCAGAGTCTACAGGTAACGGACACACACACACACAAAGTTCCATTTATAAATAAGTTTAGATTAGATTTAGATTAAGACTTTTAATATATACACATGAACTAGTGTGAGTAACTGAATGAAAAAATAAATAACTATGTCAGAAGTTTCATCCCTAGAAGCAAGTTCTTTATAGTAATAATGATTTTATTGATGGAGTCAGTCTTTCATTTATATATGTTGACTGGAGCAGAAGAAAGAAATACAATAAATGATGGTGACAACTTTACATTAAAAAAAAACATTACACATGTTAAAGGAAGTTTGATGTTAAATTTTTGATCTCCACTTTTTACAAAAACATAATCTGGCTGCTCACATTCTGTTTTCTATTGACTTAAAAGAAAATCTAAACTTATTTTATAAATGGAACTTTGTCTGTGAGTGTCAGTGTATGTGTGTCTGTGTGTGTCTGTTACTTATAGATTCCAAAACAGCTGAACCGATTTTTTTGAAAATTTACACAATTGTACTATAAGCGTCTGTGAGTGTTCTTAGCTAGGTTTGTGTCAAGGTACTTCCGATAAATATCGAAAATCGATAATCGAAAAAATCAGGTTAAAGATGGGGTGGTCCGATTTTAATCAAATTTGATACACTCAAAGACAAAGATATAAGAAACAATATTCATAAGTTTCAAAGTTGCAGTTCTTACAATAGTGCAGAAAATCGATTATATATATATGTATATATATATATATATATATAAAAGGCAAGATGTTTTTGTGTGTGTGTTTATCTGCCTGTATGTCTATTTTTTTTCAGCTCTTTTATTTTAGTTTTTGCTTCGGGTTTGGCTCTAAGTAGGTATAATTGTAGTTCTTAGTCTCAGCCATGATACCATTTACTCGGAGGACATATTTAGCCTTAAAAAATTCAGTTTACGACGAAAAAACTTATTTGATATCGATACCAGGAAATTAAAATTTGACTTTCATCCATTCATCTTTCTTTCAGTCTACGGTTTCGCTTTAACTGGAAACAACTATTGCTTTTTCGTCTTTCGTGCCAACGTCCAAAGAGTCTGAGCTCCAGGACCATGGATTACTTTTAAAGCTTTCATTACACATGAGCAACGCTGAGCTATACTGCTAGTATATATATATATATATATATATATATATATAGTGTTGTAATGTTCCAAGATTACTGTTTTTTCAGTGATTTACCAGTAGAAAGGCATTTTAGGTAAGTTGTGATAGAATGTTAATAAAGTTAAAGTGGAGAAGAACACTTGCAGACGCTTATAGTACAACTGTGTAAATTTTCAAGAAAATCGGTTCAGCTGTTTCGGAGTCTATAGGTAACGCAGACACACAGACAAATTTCCATTTATAAATAAGATTAGATTTAGATTTAGATATTATTGTAACCTAAAAGGTTACTGTGTGATTAGTAACCCAAAATGGAGGTTGGAAATAAATAGCAATATTTATAATATCATCAAATACAAGACTCACAAGCTGCATGAAGTAAATAATCACTGCTAGCAGAAAATTGCTAGACAGTAAGCAAACACCACCCTCTCAATAGAGTCCAATTTATTATAAAAGGATTGGGACATACCCATTACTGTCCATAGGTATGTATATTATCATTCATTCAGAATTAGAACACTCTTAGCTACTGGCGTGTTTACTGAGTGTCCATAGCTCAGAGGTAGAATCACCGACTAATGACAATTCAGTTGGGTTTTAATCGTGGCTAAAAAGCAATCGGATGTCTAACTGTACTAATGAGCTGTGATAGAGTGAAACAGTTCTGTCTGCGGATGACTATATATATATATATAATCTGTCTCTCTCATTTGCTTTCGAAGCCAAGATAATGTTGATATTGCTACATAACATAGCAATCCGCTGTATAATATGTGAATTCCAGTCTTGTCTGAAGCTATTCATCTGTTCCAAATTCTCATAATTCCAAACAACCATGTCTTATGTATTTAAACATACTAGCAGTATAGCCCGGCATTGCTCGGGTGTAATGAAAGCTTTAAAACTAATCCATTGTCCTGGAGCCCAGACTCAGCCTAAAGAATATTTGTGTGAAGTTTGGTGAAAATCAGATAAAAATTGTGGATTTGTATAAAGGACATACAGATAGATAAACAGACACACACACACACAAACATCTTACCTTTTATATATATACATTATCGATTTTCTGTACTATTGTAAGAACTGCAACCTTGAAACTTCTGAATATCGTTTCTTATGTCTTTGTCAATGAGTGTATCAAATTTGATTAAAATCGGACCACTCCTTCTATAACCTGATTTTTTTGATTATCGATTTTCAATATTTATCGAGGGTACCTCGACACAAAACCTAGCTAAGAGCAATCGCATAGTACAACTGTGTAAATTTTCAAGAAAATCGGTTCAGCCATTTCGGAGTCTATAGGTAACGGACACACAGAGACAAAGTTCCATTTATAAATAAGTTTAGATAATGGAGATGGCAAACGAACTTCAAGGAATCTGTGGTTTGAGAAGTAGTTTTCTTTTTATTTTACATTTGTAACCAATTCTTTATCATCATTTTTTTTTTCCTTTGAGAATGAAGGAACTTTCTTAATTTAAGCTGAGTTCTCTTTTATTTTTCTTCTTTCACATTACATGCCACCCTGGCTTGTTTTAATGAAATTGGCAAAAAAAGGTCATTCTGAAAAAAAGACAGATAAGAAAAAAAACACATGAAATTTTTACCACTAATGAAAAAAGAGACAGCATGTAATGACAGAGAATATTTTATGCTAAAGACGTTAGAAAAAGAAGCAAGCAGGCAAAATATGAATGTTTTAATGAGAAGTGTGCAGAGATGGAAACAGCTTGTAACCTATTTTACAAGGTCGTGTGAAAAGATGGCACTACAGGAACAAAGGTTGGTAGTAAAGATAGAGTACTTAGAGGAATAAATGAGAGGAAGTTGTAGAGAGCAACGATTACCTATGTCCTGAAAGAACTTGTCACATAAAAGAAGATGTAACTTACAATACACATGCATTCTAAAATAAGTAAACTGAATGCGACTTTCAACTTCAGATTTGCTAATAATTTTTACTTACTGATCTAACATTATGACGTCTCTGGGCTTTCTTGAGAAATTTTCTCTATAGAAAAATGACGCAATCTTAAGGTTTTATAATCATCTATTGCTTTGCAAATTTATAGAATTAGAAGAAAAAACTTATTCCCCAATTTGATATTGTATTGAGTTGGTCAAAAGTTTGTTCGATTTATTAATTAAATTTTTTACTTAATGAGTGAATAAACTTTTGGCTAACCCAATACATGGGCATTTATAATTGTACTTCTTCTCATTTACAATCTAAGTTATTTATTATCTGAATAAGGTGACTATGGTCTTGTAATATAGAGTATTGAGAGACAGAAAAGTCTTGCTGGAAGCAAAGAAGAGAGTACTGGATTGCTATGTGATGTCTGTTCTTCAAAATGGCAGTGAATCTTTTTTTTTTTTTAAATCGTTTCACCCCAGGGCAAGGCATTACCGCCACTGGTGCACAGGGGGCTACATAAGAGAAGTAAAAGTTTAAGCGAAGAGAAAAATGAACCAGTTACTGGGGGTGTCAGAGAAAGGGCAAGAGAAGGATGGGAATACCAGTGTGAAGAGAATTGCAAAGGTAAAATGAGAAAGGAAAAGAACAACATACACGAGGTGATGGGAAAAGGACGAGAGAAGGACTGAAGTCAAGTGGACAAAAGATGGGAATTGACATTGAATTTAAATTCTTGGAGATTGTAGCTGTCAGGGAAGCAAGTATACGGAAGAGAGTTCCAAGGCAGGAAGCGCGAGAAGAGGAAGCCACTGGAGTAGAACTGGCGGCTGCATTTAGTTAAATCAAAACTGTAAAAGGTTGGGACCTTGGTGCTCGGGTAAATTTCTGTGGAGGAGCATCAGTGATTTAACCTTGTTGGAGCAGAAGCCATGAAAATATTTGTAGAATAGACAGAGGGAAGCCACATCTCGCTGGTGAAAAAGTAGCTGGAGCTGGAACCAATCACGTTACAGATTCCCCTTTGGAGCC
The DNA here is from genome assembly GCA_037127315.1 of Ascarosepion bandense. Classification (NCBI taxonomy): domain Eukaryota; kingdom Metazoa; phylum Mollusca; class Cephalopoda; order Sepiida; family Sepiidae; genus Ascarosepion; species Ascarosepion bandense. The sequence goes on from JBBBDQ010000851.1 coordinate 1,167,009, forward strand.
TGTTGAGAATCCTAAGATGAATGGCAGGGGTGCCTGACCAGATATGACAATTGTATTTAATGCACAGTCGAATGAAGGAAAGACTTGAAGCAACCAAAATGTGGTTCTACAACAGGAGGCTGAGGATGAGTAATGAGGTTTTAGAGAGGATGAACACAAAAAGGAAACTGATACTTAACATCAGGAAAAGAGACATGTAATAAGGAAAAGAGCTTGGAAAATCTGATGCTTATAGGAGAAATAGGGGAAAAGTGAGTTTTGTTTCATGGCATATCAACACCTCTGTGGGTTATTTAATGCCAAAAAGGTAGGGTTTTAAAGTATACTTTTTTATCATTACTTTTTGTTTTTGTAGAAAATTTCTTTTTAACATTTCACCCCAAGCAAGGTGGGACCATTTCTAGTGTGCAGGAGGTTACAGGGAACAAAAAGACTTGATACAGGGGTGTCAAAAAAAGGGTAAATGATGAATGAACTTCAAGGAAATAGAAGATAATAATTGATGTTGTATTTAAATTTTTGGGATTGAATCTATCAGGGAAGCAAGTAAATGGAAAGCAGTTCCACAGGCAAGACATGTGAGAAAAGAAACTATTCAAGTAGAAGAGGTGGTTACATTTAATTTTTCAACAAAAAGAGTTAGACCTAGGTGTCAATCTAGTAACATGATTAAATTCATGTTGTTTTGACATCAGGGGGAAACAAAAGGTCGCCAGAGCAGTTGCCATGAAAATATTTGTAGAAAAGACAGAGGAAAGCCATATCAGTGAGAAAGTGACTGAAGTTGAGAAGCCAAGTCAGGATCGATTACATTGCAGATCTTTCTTTGAATTTTGTCAAGAACCTCAAGGTGAATAGAGGGAGCACCTGACTCGATATGGCAACAATATTCAATGCATGGATGAATGATAGATTTGTAAATGTGCAAGATGGATTCTGATGAGAAAAACTTTCTGGCCCGACACAGTGACCGAATCTTGCTGCCGGTAGATGCAGCTATAACTTCAATGTAGTTGTTCTATTTCAGGTTGGTTAAAAAAAAAAAGGGGAGAGTATGGAGTCACAGTGTAATTTAAAAAATGTTTAATTTTCTATCTTTTTATGAGCATGTGCAAAAATGTTATTGTTCTAAGCCATTTCCTGAGAACTTTTAACACTCCTTTTTACTATTTCTGCAAATTCCTTTTGTTGAATATTTTCATTACAATGGAAGTTGGAGAGAGACTGTTCCCCACCATAATGAAAACATCTGTACAAACTTTCTTGGATGTTCTGGCGACTTGCTCAATGCAAGTTTAAGACATGTGGTGCAGTGGATATCGGCTCGGAATGAGAAATCGGGGAGCTGAGTTCAAATTCCAGTTGAATTCATTGCATTTACTTACGAGTAAATACCCTTGGGAAAGGTATTAATCCATCTCTTCCTTCCAGTTATGGGTTAAATAACAGGACAGATTGGGTTCTATAGCCTTGGCTGGCAACCAATCTACTGCAGAAAGCAATGGCAACTTAATGCGGGATAATCTTCTGCCCAGTCAGTCATGTCTCGAAAGAGACATGATTGCCCAAAGCATGTTTCACGTATGGCACTTAACTGACTGTATATAGGAAATCAACATATTGAGTTTGCTCTTGAATTTTCAATCAAACAAATATTTATGCATAGAGAAAAACAAACAGTTCATTGTCATCAATGCTGAAAGCTATAAACAATGATCTCTCTATATTACAGCATAAGTTAACTTGGTAACTATCAGCTAAATGTCATACATGGTACATGCTTGGGTGATCATGTCTCGAAAGACATGAATGACTGGGAAGAACATTTTCCTGCACTAGGTTGACATTATTTTTTGAGGTAAACTGGTTGCCAACCCAATCTGTCCTGCTATTTAACCCATAGCTAGACAGATAAATGACAGATTAATACTTTTCTCAAGGGTATTTGTGTAAGCAAATACACCAAATTCAAATGGAATTCAAACCCACTGACTTCTTGTTCCAATACAATATCCACTGCATCAGTCAGTTAAGTGCCAGATGTGATACATGCTTGGGCGATCATGTCTCGAAAGAGACATGACTGACTGGGCAGAAGATTATCCCGCAGTAGGTTGCCATTGCTTTCTGTGGTAGACTGGTTGCCGACCAAGGCTATAGAACCCAATCTGTCCTGTTATTTAACCCATAACTGGAAGGAAGAGACGGATTAATACCTTTCCCAAGGGTATTTGCGCGTAAGTGAATGCAATGAATTCGGCTGGAATTCGAACTTGGCTCCCTGATTTCTCGCTCCAAGCTGATATCAATATTAGTTGATTGCTTACAAAAAAAAAATAAAGACATATCATTTTGACTTTTACATATGCACAAAAAATTATTTGCACTGGCAATGATGTAAAAAAAAAAAAGTGCAGAGTGTAAGGCTTCACTTAAGTTTAAGGCACCTCTTAATTTTTAATTAATATTTTTTTTCCAGCTTAAAATAAAAATGTTGAAGGTGGTTATAATTTATTTAATAAAGTTTTTTGTTATTGAATATATAGTATAAGACATTTGTGTGGTCATCTATAACATTTTTATTCTTCTTCCTTCACGAATGCGTTCATAACAGCAAACGCGTTCGGAAATTTCATTGCCAATACAAACTGCAAAGAGGAACGATTGTTTTATTTACTTCTTTATGAGAATATACAAGAGGGACAATCAACAAGTTTATCTTCATACCCTGCCTGGTGGCAACCGCTGCTGGTGGTGCCAGGGGTGGCAGTCCTGCCATAGCCACCGAAACTGTGACATCAGCCCTGGTCGACGGCTGATGAAGACAGGGTATTGCACATGCTAACACACATTGTATCTTACAAATTAGTTAAACTGGGATTTGTTGATTATATGAAAAAAGTCAGTCAGTCAGTTAAGTACCATGCGCGATACACGCTTTGGGCGATCATGTCTCCAAAGAGACATGACTGACTGGGCAGAACATTATCCCGCAGTAGGTTGCCATTGCTTTCTGCGGTAGACTGGTTGCCGACCAAGGCTATAGAACCCAATCTGTCCTGTTATTTAACCCATAACTGGAAGGAAGAGACGGATTAATACCTTTCCCAAGGGTATTTGCGTGTAAGTGAATGCGAGGAATTCGACTGGATTTCGAATTCGGTTCCCCGATTTCTCATTCCGAGCCTATATCCACTGCGCCACAACGCACATCCCAAGAACATGAAAAAAGAGACAACTTTTAAAAATATTATCTTAGCAATATCATATATTATCCTATGTTTACAGCATGACTCAGAGTTTCATGTACTATGCAACCATCAGATGCATATTATGAACATTATGTTTTATTAACGCCAGAAGAATATTTATTTATATATATATATATATATATTTATTGATATCCATGCCAATACTTATATAGAAGTAAGCAGTATCCTTAGTAATAGGTAATTACATAATAATTACACAGAGAATATTAATCTGATGAAAACTCAATGTTAAAAACTAACAGAGTATTATAATAAAAATAAATTAGACAAATTTTAACAAATCCATTGGTAATTATTTATTTGTGATTATATAAATATTTACCTCTTCAGGTCAAAATCTTACAAAAATGAAAAGATTTAATTTATCACGACAGCGGGAATAGTGTCAGGAGAAGAAGTAGGAAAACATTTTATTGTTAAAAGAGGAAGTAATAGTTACAATGTGATGTTTATTGTTAGGTGGTGGAAGAAAATGCCGAGCCAATATGATGACCACAAATTGAAATTTTCTTAGGATTGAACATTTTCTAATACAGGGCAGTAAATTTAAGGAATGTATTTGAAATAGATAAACTGAATTGTTAGATTTTTTTATATTCAGATTCAGACATCAAAATTAATAACTGTCTTATAAATATAATCATTTTGATTTCATGATAATATTAATCTTTCTGACACTAATAAAATATTAATAATAAATAGAGTAATAATAAAAATAATTTAAATAATAATAATAATGATAACATTGGACTTTAATTAAATTAGTAAGAAATATTAAGCAATGAAAAATATAAAGAAAAATTTATGTATATATAAAAAATATAAATTATAAATGATAAAAATATATAAAAAAAATAAACAATAAAAAATTTAAAGATTTGGAATGTATAAAATTATAGCACGGAAAATAAATGAGTATTTTAAGAAAACATTGGCGGGCTATCTTAAAGGCCTTAAATTATATACCTATTTGCATAATTAACCTCTTACATGCATATACCCACATTTTTGTAACCACACAAGCACATGTCTTCATAAGCATACCCATATATATATATATGTGTGTGTGTGTTTTGAGATAAGGTTAAAACTTAATACTAATAATAATCATAAAGTTAGTATAACTACAACTTAATTAAAACTAATAATTGGGGTGGGTAAGAAAATTGTGAATGTTAGTAAATTCATGTGTGAGTCCTCAACCAAATTAACATTTTAAGTGTGAATTTCATTTAATCAGGGAAATTTAAATTTGTTTTATGTCTGCACTTGATGATGAGTTCATTCCTTTAGGTTAATAGTTTTTGGGGATTTTTATATTTAATTATTGCAATTTTTTCTGTTAAGCATAGATTATATTTGTTTCTGAAGTTGTTGAGAGTATGTGCATGGCCAATGACCTTCTATTTGATTTGTGGGATGAATCCTTCATCTTTGAGTTTCCTCACATATGTTTCAGAAAGCATTAAGTGTCAACTAATTGAACCAGTTTATGAACACTTGCAATAGGTAACTCCATTTCATGATACAACAGGAAATAAATAAATCAATTTTACTATGCAACATCCTTCTCTTTAGGTAAGAATACTCACTCCTGTTAAGCGAAAAATGTTGCTGTTTCAGGTTTAACACTAAAAAATTGATTATACTGTTTATTCTTGCTGTTGTTTTGAAACAAATAACAATGGGACTACTGCTTGAGTAGGTACACCAATTTAGGTAGACCAAGCTCATTAGCCTTGGTTGGTAGTCTGTCTAGAAGAAGAATCATTTTGATTTCAAAACAGAAGCAGACAGGACCTCTTAGTTCCTTAGATAACAACTCATATGACTAATGGCTTCATCCTTGTGAAGAGGGCAGATAGCTGGGTTTGGTAGTCGGCTTCTGAGTAATGATCAGAAGAGGTTTTGGGATATATCGACATTAGTGGACATAATGGATGTGTGGAGAGTGTCATGGATAGCAGCTCTGAATGAGAAATCAGAGAGCAAAGTTCAAATTCCAATTGAGTTTGTTACATTTACTTATGCGCAAATAACCTTGAGAAAGATATGAATTTATCTCTTCTCCCTACCACCAGGCATAGGTTAAATAGTAGAACAGACTTGAATATGTAGCCATGGTTGGTAACCAGTCTAGGATAAACACAACTTGAAATTCAAAGCTGTAACAATTATCCATGGTCCCTGACTGGAATGAGAAGCAAAGCAAATGTTTCCCCCAAATGCAACAGCAATGTTTATTTGTTTGCACATGGTTCTCTCATATAAATAATATTTGGTCAAATCTGACGTATCTTTCTATTTCACAATTACAGCATTTTACAAGTTAGTAGGATTAATATTCTCACTTTAAAACTTCAATTCAACCAACGTGTTCTTTGGCCTTTCATCAGTATATAGATTATCTGGATAATCTCATCAAAGACAAAGGAAAGACTTGAAGCAACTGAAATTCTACATAGGGATGCTGAGGATATCATGGGCAAAACACATGAGCAAAGACAAGGTTTTGGAAAGGATGGTAACAAAAAGGAAACTTATGCTTGATATTAGGAAAAGACAGCTGAAGTTTCTGGAACATGTAGTGAGAAAGGGAGGGGCTTGAAGAAGAACCAGATGCTCACAGGATTGATAGAGGGAAGGAGAGACAAGGAAAAGCAATGCATGACATACTTGAGGGACTTGAGTAGATAGATGGGAGAGAAGGGTTTGAGCAAGATAATAGGAGAAGAGGTGTTAAGAGCTACAAGGTGAAGGGGGGTGCTATGATCATCTACATCCTGAAGGGACATGGCATATAAAAGTGTGACAGTGAAATCCAAAGAAGAATTTGGACAGCAAAGGATGCTTTCCAAAAGCTAAGCAAACTATTAAGAAATAAAAATTTTCTTCAAAACAAAAAAAATGAATACTGAACTGTTACATAATATCTATCCTCCTATATGGCTGTGAACACTGGACAATCTCCTTACAGATGAAAGAGAGACTTGAAGTAACAGAAATATGCTTCTACAGAAGGATGCTGAGAATATTATGGACTAAACATGAGTAACAACAAAGTTTTAGAAAAAAAATGAAAGCGAAAAGGTCACTTATATTTAACATCAGGGAGAGGCAGTTTAAATTTCTTGAGCACATAATGTGAAAAGAGTGCTTAGTAAATTTGATACTCACAGGACAGTTTGAAGTCAAGAAGGACAGAGAAAAACAAAAAATACATGATAACCAAGCATAGTTGAATAACTGGATGGTAGAAATAGATTTAGAAGAGATAGACGTAATTTATTAAGAGCTACAAAGGACAAGAAACTGTGGAGAGCCATAATCACCAACATCTTGAAGGGACATGGCACAATAGGACATAAAGGATCTGGTCAGATATAGCTGAAATGACAAGAAAATGTTTGGTAGACTTAAATTATTTTCTACTCAAATCAACATAACCTCTTTTGACAGCCATTCATGAATATGTTGCATACAAGGTCATGGCAATTAATATCAAAACATGGCTTCCAAATATTATTCGAATTTATTTTTTCACAATTCAGATCATTTCTCTTTTATATACAGATTTTTAAATATATTTTTCTTGTATAGAAGTTAGTCTTTTATGGAAGCATTTTGTATTGTTAGATTGCTGTGAAAAATGTTATATCATTCATTATTTCTTCAAGGTTATATATAGTTTTATTGTAACTAATGTGCATTGTGGTGCATTGGATATCAGCTTGGAGCAAGAAATCGGGGAGCCGAGTTCGAATTCCAGTTGAATTCATTGCATTCACTTACGCGCAAATACCCTTGGGAAAGGTATTAATCCGTCTCTTCCTTCCAGTTATGGGTTAAATAACAGGACAGATTGGGTTCTATAGCCTTGGTCGGCAACCAGTCTACCGCAGAAAGCAATGGCAACCTACTGCGGGATAATCTTCTGCTCAGTCAGTCACGTCTCTTTCAAGACATGATCGCCCAAGCATGTATCACGTATGACAACTAACTGACTAGATTGGCAAAAAGGTTTCATCAATTCAGAGTTGAATTAGATGGAACTGTAAGTTCTCTGCTAACTGTCTTTTTTTTCTTGCCTGTCTTGCTTGTGGAACTCTTTTAGCAGAAGGACTGTAGATAACAATTGACATTGCATTTACAATTTTGCAAATTAAAGTTGGTTGGAAAGTATGGAGTCAGAAGGGAATTCTGCAAGTGAGAAGTGTGAGAAAAGAAACTGTTGGCATAGAATTTATGGCTACATCTTGCCAGCTCAACTGTAAATTGATGAGATCTCGATGCCAGTCTGGTATTGCACTTAAATTCATTAATATCAGTGGATATCAGCTCAGAAAGATAAATCGAGGAACTGAGTTTGAATTCCAGTTGAATGCCCTAATACACTTATTAAATATGGGTTAAATAACAGGACAGATTGGGTTCTCTAACCTTGGCTGGCAACCAGTCTACCACAGCAGGTATTGGCAACCTGTTGCAGGATAATTAAAATGCCTGAGATCTATACAGGGTAGGACTTGGGACCCTTCCCTTAAGCAAATCCTAATGAATCTTTCTTCCCTTGCTTTGGGGGGAAGCTGGCTCAACCTGACGAGGGCAAATGATGAAACAGGTATGGTGGGGGGGTACCACAGTGAAGAGCTCATTCAAACAATTACCATGAAAGTGGTTATTAAAAAGGCACAGACAGGTAATATTATGTTGGTGGGAAAGGGACTGAAGCTAAGCTGCCAGACCAGAACCAATAATATTGCTGATTCTTCTTTGGATTTTATCAAGGAGTGCAGGGTAAAGCTCAGATCATATGTGGCAGCAATATTCTAAGCATGGATGAGTGGTAGACTTATAGATATGCAGGGTAGATAGGAGTGAAATTAAAAATAAAATATAAGCAGTGTGCTTATTTATGTAGCAAGAGAAATCTCCATATTGTAAGGAAATAATTTCCATTCTTTTTCTCAGCAGGTTCTTATTATCATTAAATATTTTTCATTGAGATTTTCTTTGAATTGAATTTCTTGTCTTTATTTATAATATAAATATTCTTTTCTCTTTTGCTTTTATGATTATTTTATTCTCCTCAGTTCATCATTATTTGTACTTGTTCATTTTACAAATATTTTTAACTTAGTTTTAATTTTGCTTCTGTTCTTTTCCCCCAGTAATCATAGTAACAGCACGTATCTATATTATTGATTTGACAGTTTAGGTATATATATATATATGTGTGTGTGTGTGTGTGTGTGTGTGTGTGTGTGTGTGTGTGTGTGTGTATATATATATATATATATATATATAGTTGTGTGTGTGTGCATATATATATATATATATATATAGTTGTGTGTGTGTGCATATATATATATATATATATATATATATATATATGTGTGTGTGTGTGTTCTTTGAAGTGTTTCTGCTTATTCCTTTTGATCATTTCTCAAGACCAGTGCATCTGAGAGACAAGTAAAATTAACTAATAATGGTAAAAAATAAAACAGTAAATTTTCCATTTAGAGTTGGAAGTTTAAATATGTCATTCAGTATAATCGGTTACTAACAAATGCTTGAGAAATGATAGGTAACCTCTGGAGGGAATTTTTCTTTTTTTTTTACTGCAAGAAAACTTCTGAGCTATATTTATGAACAGTTTCTGGGTGCATTAATCGTATTGTATTTATCAATACACACAGAAAATATTTAAACAGGTCACTCTATCTGTAATACTGGTCCTCCTATACGGTCATGAATGTTGGACCATCTCCTCAGATGGACAAGGGACTTGAAGCAACAGAAATGTGGTTCCATAGAAGACTGCTGAGGATACTATGAACTGAATATTTGAGGAATGAGGATGTTTTAAGAAAAATGGAAACAAAAGGACACATAAAATCAAAAAGGGATAGTTTAAATGTTTAGGGAAAGAAGGCTTAGAAAATTTAATACTCACAGGACAGACTGAAAACAAGAGTTGCATATAACCAACCAAATGAGCTTGTGTAAAATGGTTAGCAGAACAGGGATTAGGAGAAATAGGAAAAAGAAAAAATACTAAGAAATACAATTGAGAATTATGGAGAGTCATGATCACCTACATCCTGAATGAACAGAGCACAAAATTTTAATTTTGAGAGGACTATATATCAACAATTCAAAATACAAGAGGTTCAAAAAGTAAGGAGGCTTCTTTCCTAGACAAATGTTGTTTGAGGGTCCTAAATTGATGATAGCCTAAAGGAGACCATTCAAGACTTTGCAGTGGATGTAGGAAAATATTCCAACTACATTGTTAGCATCACTATTTTCAAGGTTGGCTGTGTGCCGGATGGCATTATATCAGAGCAGGTTAATATACTTAAATAAAATATGCTGGTATCGTTTTTAAAGGATAGCTTCTCTCTCCTGTGTTTCCCAGTATCTGACTGAAGAATAGTCATCTAACAATGTAATATGAAGTCCATGAACAGCACCCCTTTAGAATTTCAGAAAACACTTGTCATTTATTCATTGGTTGCTAACCTATGAATTTTGGAATGTGTTTTGTGGTGTTATGGATATATGCTCAGAATGAGAAATTGGAGAGTGAAGTTCAAATTCCAATCAAATTCATTTCACTCCCTTGTGCACAAATACCCTCAAGAATGATATGAATCTATCTTTTCTTCCTCAAGCTATGGGTTGAATAACAGGATAGTTTGGATTCTATAGCCTTGGTTGGCAACCGGTCTACTGTAGAAAGTAATGGCAACCTACTGTGAGATAAATCTGCCTATTCAGTCATGTTTTAAAAGACACCCAAGTGTGTATTATGTATAGCAATTAACTGCCTGAAAGAAAAATTAATGATTCCAGGTCATTTTTTTCTTATACCTCCAAAACCAAGCTAGTAAAATTTCATAATCACCAAATGGACCTGTAAAATTACTCTAGAACAGCTGCACTCTCAATGAGGTGTTTTAATTTAAACATCTATTGGGTTATCATGGCTCTCTTCAACTTCCAGTGTTTTGTTGCTCTATGTAACTCAAGTAAAACTCATATATAATCCATTGTTAAAGATGCTACAAAATTGACTGATTGTAATGTCTTAGAAAGGACATTATTTTCACCATGCTTGATCTTGACAAGATTGAAAATGAAACATTGCTGCCTTTTCTAGCCTGGAGCTGCGCAAACATTTCCTTTCCAGCTTTGACAGAATTTAAACAAAGGTATTGGTATTGTGAGAGATGACTTATTAACTTTTTTTAATCATTTCATCTCAATCAAGGCAGGGCCACCACTAATGCACAGGGGGTTACAGTAAGAAAAAGACTTGGTACATGGGGGGGGTATTAAAGAAAGGATAAAAGATAAACAAGATTAAAGATGATTGAAGATGGCAATTGATGTTGTATTAACATTTTTGGCGATTGTAGCTATCAGAGAAGCAAACAAATGGAAGGGAATTCTACAGATGGAAAGTGCGAGAAAAGAAACTGTTCGAGTAGAATGCAATTGTATTTATCTATTTCACTGGTAAAAAGGTGGAACCTAGATGCCAATCTAGTAGTACACTTAAGTTCATGTGTTTTGGTTACCAGGTAAAAAAAAGCTAATCAGAGCAGTTGTCATGAAAATATTCCCAGCAAAGACAGTAAGAAGCCACATCACATTGGCAGAAATGACAGAAAATATTTAAACAGGTCACTCTATCTGTAATACTGGTCCTCCTATACGGTCGTAAATGTTGGACCATTTCCTCAGATGGACAAGGGACTTGAAGCAACAGAAATGTGGTTCCATAGAAGACTGCTGAGGACACTATGAACTGAATATTTGAGTAATGAGGATGTTTTAAGAAAAATGGAAACAAAAGGACACATAAAATCAAAAAGGGATAGTTTAAATGTTTAGGGAAAGAAGGCTTAGAAAATTTAATACTCACAGGACAGACTGAAAACAAGAGTTGCATATAACCAACCAAATGAGCTTGTGTAAAATGGTTGGCAGAACAGGGATTAGGAGAAATAGGAAAAAGAAAAAATACTAAGAAATACAATTGAGAATTATGGAGAGTCATGATCACCTACATCCTGAATGAACAGAGCACAAAATTTTAATTTTGAGAGGACTATATATCAACAATTCAAAATACAAGAGGTTCAAAAAGTAAGGAGGCTTCTTTCCTAGACAAATGTTGTTTGAGGGTCCTAAATTGATGATAGCCTAAAGGAGACCGTTCAAGACTTTGCAGTGGATGTAGGAAAATATTCCAACTATATTGTTAGCATCACTATTTTCAAGGTTGGCTGTGCCGGATGGCATTATATCAGAGCAGGTTAATATACTTAAATAATTAACAGAGCACAAAATTTTAATTTAATTGGTAGAAATTGACAGAAGTTGAAAAGTCAAGTCAGGACCTATACATTGCAGATTCTTCTTTGAATTTTGTTGTGAACCTTGGAAATGAATAGCAGGAACACCTGACCAGATATGGCAACATTATTCAATGCACAATTGAATGGTAGAATTATAAATGGCAAGGTGGATTCTGATGAGAAAAACTTTCTGGTCCAACCTATCTTTCCTGGCAGTAGATGCAGCTATAGATCCAATACGTTCCTTCCATTTCAGGCCAGTTGAAAAAGAGAGGCCAAAGAGGCATAGCGTGTTACTCCCCAGGAGACTTGTATCAGTTTGAAACTGCTCTGAAAGAGAAACACAGAATCTTTGGTTCACATGAAGCTATGACTTGGAGAATTTAAAACTCCCATGGCTTTATTCCAGGCTAAAGAAACAGGGAAGCAGTCAGTAATATCTAAACTTATTTATAAATGGAACTTTGTCTGTGTGTATCTATTATCTATAGACTCTGAAACGGCTGAACCGATTTTCTTGAAAATTTACACAGTTGTACTAAAAGCATCTGTGAGGGTTCTTAGCTAGGTTTTGTGTTGAGGTACCCCAGATAAATATTGAAAATTGATAATCGAAAAAATCGGGTTATAGAAGGAGTGGTCCAATTTTAATCAAATTTGATACACTCATAGACAAAGACATTAGAAACGATATTCAGAACTTTCAAGGTTGCAGTTCTTACAATAGAGCAGAAAATCGATAATATATATATATAAAAGGTTTCATTACACCCGAGCAATGCTGGGATATACTGCTAGTACTTAATAAGTTTGAGTAAATGAATGGCAGAGCAAAGCCTGTAAAAAGAATTGATGTAGAGGTAAAATTATTCAGAACAAAAGATAGAATGTTGTGGAGAGCCTTGATCACCCACGTCTTGAAAGAGCATGACATATAAAAGAAAACACTGATGAACACATGTACATTTATACTATACTTACAAGTAAATTGGCAATTTATATGAGCATATATGAAGAGGTGAATGTTGAATATTTTTTTCAGACTATTTAATTAGTTAATTGTCATGCACTATAAATGCTTGAATGATCATGTCTTTTTCAAGTAATGACTGACTAGCTAGAAGATTTTCACACAGTAGGTTGCCATTATGTTCTGTGGTAGATTGGTTACCAACCAAGGCTATAGAACCCAATCTGTCTGGCTATTCAACCCATAGTTGGAGGAAGAAGAGATGGATTAATACCTTTCCCAAAAAATATTAGTGCATAAGTGAACTTTACTAGAACTTGAACTCGGCTCTCCAACTTCTCATTTCAAGCTGATATCCATTACACCACAACACACATTCAGACGATTACATTTCCTAAAATTGGAACAAACATTGGCTTTTTTAAAACCTCTTTGATTGGGTCTGAGAACTTTTCAGTGAAGTGGGGGGGAGTGTGTGTGTGTGTGTGTGTGTGTGTGTGTGTGTAAAAAAACAAACTTTTCCGTTACACCCAATGGTGCATAGGGCAGCATTTTTGCTGTTTCCATGACAGACTGTTTTTTATGGGGCAGGGTTGTTAGCCCTGTGCCCAACCCCCAAACCTGGAGGAAAGTGGTTTTCTAAGTGTAGCTTAGACGTGACACAAGGCTGAAAGTAGCGGATACCCAGTGAGGATTGAACTCACTACTCAGTTATAATGATTCTAGCGAGACGAGCTTGCTAACCATTACACCACGCTGAGGTGCCGTGTGTTTGTGTGCATTACTATAAATGTTTTAGTGGGCACATGTCGTTGAGTAGACATCTCCACCCTTTCTTATAAAAACAGTTAAGTTGACATCTACTGGCCTGAGCAATTGAAAGTCTTATTAAAGAAGATATAAGTATAAGAGAACTGCAGTAAAAGGATAAAAAACAGCAAAAACATTTATAAATAAGTGAATGCTTCTGAAAAATGTTGTTAAATATGAAGTTTCTATGTCCCCACCGTTTAAAAGAATATTCCAACACAAAGATTTAATACAATTCTTTTATCCCATACTACACAAGTTCCCTTCTATGACTATTACTGAAACATTTACACACAGATTGTTGGCATAGCTATGGAATCACCACTTGATTCAAATTTTATTTCAACACAACTCACTTAGAAATAAAAATCCTTAGTAATTTTGCTAAATTTGTGAAATATTGATGAGATATTTATAATAATGAAAAATGTAGATGAAATGAAATTTTGAGAAAAACTGTACTGCACTTTATTTAATTCCTTGGTGATTTTGTGGACTAATAGTCACAATTTTATAACTTCATTATATAAAGACATTCAGATGTAAAAATTTTTTGTTTACTTAATTACCAAACATGTACTGAAAACATGTAATTATTTATATGCATTGAATATGATGTTTGAGACTAGTTATTTTTATGGATGAATGGTTGCTTTTTTTTTTTTTATGTAAATGGCTTTGATAATCTTTAGTCATTTTTGTAGTTAGATTTATTAATTATTTTAGCATTTTTTAAAGAGGAGCTATCTAATGTTATTATAGTCCTTGTGGTGTTCGTTAATGTTTTGTATAATTGCACTTTGTTCAGATAAACGGCATGTGAGCCTGCATGAAAGAGTGGCTGTTGTGTAACATTTGTAAGACATTTTGCTTCCAATCAATTCGAATGATTGCAAAAAATTTCCCCTCACCAGATTTATAGACAAAACCCACAGATATATACTGGAATTTTTTTCTTAACCAACAGGCATCATCTTACTCCTTGGTATCATTTGACTCAGTCTGGCGTCTTTTTTTGTCTTCAAGCCAGAATGCTGTGAATGCTTGTGTGCCTTCCCTTTTTGTATTCTTAGTTTGTGAATTTTTGCCATATTAATGTTGCTCTGTCTTGCATATATTGATTGCTTGCTTAATATTATTTTGCCCTGTTCTTTTATTTATTTTCTTTATTATTATAAACTTTATCAATTCTGTTTGTCAAACATTTTTGCCAATTACATTTAACTATGGCCAGTTACTTTACAATTCATAAGCAACATTAGTATTATGTAGGCATAGGTTCCCAATCTTTTTGCTGTGATTACCCCCAAAATACAATTTCTTTATTATCCATTACCCCAATGAACAAATACCCGTAATATAGAAAAAGAAGCAATTATATTTTCATACATCAAAAGCAGACAAAGTTAATGGAAATTATTCAATATAATAGTACCAATCTATAATAATCAGAGGTATAGTAGCCGTAACCTAGTTGTGATTCTTAATGTGAGTATTGAGCTTGTATTGCTTGTGCCAGTTTATTTATTCTTGGATTTGTGACTGAAAGGGCTATTCGGGCATTGTTTGCCACAGTGAGTCTGCTATGTTTCTTGATTTTCATTCCAAGGACAGTAGAAAAAGCTATATCCATTACTCCCAAAATATGGGCTTATTACCCCACTGGAATAATTTACCCTGGGGTTGGGAACCTAGGATGTAGGGCATAGGTGTGTTGAGAGAGAATTAAACATCATTACAGACTGCCAGTAAGCATTGCTGATATGATTTACTGTGTTCTACTGGATTGGATTTAATTGCCAAATGGAATCTTCTACAAGATAAAATATAACTGTTATAAAGAACATGTTCAACTAATTTTTTTTATATGCAGATTACTTTACAAAAAACTGAGTAAGAGAAAATACCCAATAAGTTTATCAAAATGTATTGTTCATGAGTAAATACAATAATTTTAAAAAATTTTAGAAAAAAAACAAACAAACTATATTTTGTGTCTCATCAGGATGTTTGTGATCATGGTGCACCACAATTTCCAATCCTTTGTAGCTCTTAAAAAATTTTATCTTTTTGCCATTCTTCCCCCCACCCCCACTGCTCCACCATCCATTTGCTCAAGCTTGCTAGATAGGTTGTGCATTGCTTCCTCTGAATCTTTTACCTTCAATTAGACCTGTGAGTATCAAATTTTCCAAGCCCTCTTTCCTAACCATGAGTCCCCAAAATTTTCACTGTCTCCTTAATCTTAAGTATAAGCATACATTTCTGTTGCTTGAAGTTTCTTTTTCATCTGTGAGGAGACTGCCTAGCATTTACTGCTATATACGAGGACTGATACTATACAAGAGTTCAGTACTCTGAAGCTGTTATGGTGAAACACACCTATTCCTCAGATAATGGACTCTCCCTCTTATATTAATAAGAGTTAACAGGAAGCTAACTCTAGAAGTTCTTGGGAAGTTCATAGGAGTTCTAAAGAGTTCTTTAGAGTTCTATTGGAGTTCAGTAGAACTACTAGGCAGTTGATATTAGTCGGCAGTTAGCCGAATACTAAGGAGTCAGCTTAAAGTCGAAAATTACCAAGTTCTTAACATTTTGGGTGCGTTAAGTTGATTAGCAACTGACAGAGTACGATTATAACTTTCAGTGCAAAAACAACTGCACAACAGAAGCTAAAAAGTAAAACTAGTTCAAGGAATTTGTTACAGCAGCAGCCATCTAAATTTTATGAAGTTAGGATATGTGCCCTCATTCATTGGTAGATCACTGACATTAAAAGAGGTGGTAACCTGTGATATATTGCTATAGCTTGCAATATTATAATTTGTAAAAATATTCTTATTATTAGAGTTTGTAATAAAAACATTATTGTTTTGCCTGATGAGGTCTTGAAGATAGAACCGAAACATGACAGCTTTTGTGTAGAGAAAAAAGTGTTTTTATTATAAACTCCAATAAGAATATTACTATAAATATTGCTCTACTACAAATTGAACACTGTTAAAAAAATAACTACACGTGCATCTATGCATCGTTCATTCAGTAATGAATTTGAACACTTTTGGTGACTGGCATGTGTTTACATTGTATATAACATGCTAAGGTCTGCCTTCCTCTACTGAGTGCTTATAGCTTAGCGGTAGAATCACCAACTAATGTCAATTCAGTCGGGTTTCAATCCTGGCTAGAAGCAATCATATGTCTAACTGTACTGATGAGCTGTGATACAGTGAAACAGATATGTCTGAGGATGACTATATATCTATCTAAATCTAATCTTATTCATAAATGGAACTTTGTCTGTGTCTGTGTGTGTGTGTGTGTATCCATTACCTATAGACTCCAAAACGGCTGAACTGATTTTCTTGAAAATTTACACAGTTGTACTATATGCATCTGCAAGTGTTCTTAGCTAGGTTTTGCGTTGAGGTACTCTTGATAAATATCAAAAATCGATAATCAAAAAAATCGGGTTATAAAAGGAGTGGTCCAATTTTAATCAAATTTGATACACTCGTAGACAAAGATATAAGAAATGATATTCAGAAGTTTCAAGGTTACAGTTCTTACAATAGTGCAGAAAATCGATATATATATATATAAATAAATAAAAGGCAAGATGTTTGTATGTGTGTGTCTGTTTATCTGCCTGTATGTCTGTATTTTTTCAGCCCTTTTGTTTTAGTTTTTGCTTCAGGTTTGGCTCTAAGTAGGTATAATTGTAGTTCTTAGTCTCAGCCACGATACCATTTACTCAAAGGACTTATTTAGCTTTCAAAATTCAGTTTATGATGAAAAAAACTTATTTGATATCGATACCAGGAAATCAAAATTTGTCTTACATCCATTTATTTTTCTTTCAGTCTACGGTTTTGCTTTAACTGGAAACAACTATTGCTTTTTAGTCTTTTGTGCCAACGTCCAAAGAGTCTGAGCTCCAGGACCATGGATTAGTTTTAAAGCTTTCATTACACCCGAGCAACACCGGGCTATACTGCTAGTATATATATAGAGAGAGAGAGAGAGTGAGAGATCTATATATACTTTTATTTACTGTATTTGATGGCATATAAGGCACACTTTTTTAGTAAAAATATCTTTTAAAATTCCCCTGCATCTTATATGCCATATGCTTGAATTTTATTTTTTCTTACATTTTGATATAAGAAAGTTTTATAGGCATGTGATTTTTTCCCTATTATTTTTCACTTAATTGTTATCATGGCTTGTTTAGCCAAAATCATACCTCATAAATATAGCCGAGGCTCTACCATTTACTACTAATTTTACTAATTAGTAATTTTTTTCTTGATTTGCCCTGATGAAATTGGGGTGCGTCTTATACACCCATGCGTCTTACATGCCATTAAATACGGTATCTTTGAATGTTCATTTATGCCGGTTTGTTTTTATGAAAGAAGACTTGCATGAGTAAAAGTTCACCCCTCCTGACCTGTGTCCGAATTGGTGTCAAAAACAAAGAACTCTTTACTTTTCTTGGAAAACGGACAATAATTTTTTTTGCTATCGTGTGTTTATTGTATCATTAGTTTAATAAGAATGTTATTGTGTATTCAACCTGAAGATTTAATGGACAAGTGAAAGTGAGATAAACTTTTTTGATCAATGAACACCGTAATTCAATATAATGGTTTAATGACTTTTTTTTTTTAAGACTTAATTAAGTTTGGCTTCATTTTTATTACTATTTTATTAAGAAAAAAGATGAAAGAAATTGTTTATAATCAATTCTTGGGGAAATTTCACTGTTCCAAGCCAACTCACCCTGGCATTTTGATTCATTTAGTTCTAGAGATTTCATCATAAAACAACAGCAGTTATCATGCGAATCCAATAATATTATTTCAACTGTCCACTGTCACCTCCACTTTCAATAAATATGATGTTTTATGAGCAATAATGGTGGAAATAATCGTGTTAGCTTTTTCTCAGAACATTTGAGATGGCTTGTTCACTAGTTTTATTTCTGTCTGGCAAAAATGTCTTGTGTTTGGCGTGTGTAATATGTGTCATCTTATAGACCGGGTGTTGTGCTAAATATAATCAACACAGTACACTGGATTTAAACTTTGATTTAACCCTGGCTTTACTAAAAACCAGTATGACTGGCTGCTTGTATCTACTAGAGTGGTCAGCTAATCCTTCTTGCTGATACCTGCTTAGACACGTTTATGCTTCTGTCTATATTTCTGAGATGGGCTGCTCCAATCAACTTAGCTCACTGGTACCCCCTATGTATGAATTTACACAAGCTACTAGACTAGCAACTAGGTCCCACCGTTTTCCAGTGTTCTACTCTAACAGCTTCTTTTCTCGTACTTCCCACCTGTGGAATTTTCTTCCATATACATGCTTCTATCTCCAGGAATTTAAATGTAAGATCAATAGACATCTCCTATCTCACTAACTCATATCCTTTCTCTCAAGTTCTTTTCTCCATCCACTCCACCAGTATTCTCATCCATTTATTACCCTCCTCCTGACATCCCCTATAACCTACCCCTCTTTCTCATCACTTTCCCCTTTGTAACCCCCTGTGCAACAGTGGTAGTAAAACTGCCTTGCTTGGGAAGAAATGATTAAAAAAAAATATTGTGATTATTTACAATGTTCAAACTGTTGTCCTCATCTTTGTTGCCACGTTCATGATGTTTCGGCCATTGCATGCTCCAGCCTTCTTCAGGGTTTGGTTCAAAACTCCAATCACCTGAAGAAAGCCAGAGCGGGGAATGGCCAAAGCATTGTGAACATGGTAACAAAGATGAGAACAACAAGATGAATAATGTAAATAGGGTAAATAATTACATTTATGCTTGCTTGAGATCTACAGATCCAACATAATGCAACTATTCTTAGCAGATCTTAGTTATTGTTAGAGTTTCTGAGAGAATGATAATCTAGTGTGACTAGTTTGAACAAGGAAAGTACCCTCCATCACGAGGACTTGTGACTTCATGCTAGCGTAAAAATTGAAGAGTTCTGTCCAGACAATTTCACTCACATGGTTCAGGTCAATATATAATATGGTTTTCAGGTACTTCCTAATAGTGATGCATACTGGGATATTGGATTTGTTTATGACATCTTTAAACTGGTGTAATAATCTCCAAAATGGCTGAAGAGTCTGAGAAGAAAATTGAAGGATTCATAGCTAGAAAAAATCTTTACACAATCATACTCATGTGGTTTAGGTCAGTATTTATAGTTTTCAGGTATTTCCCAATAATGATGCATACTGGGACATTGGATTTGTTTATTACAGCCATTTAAAGATGTCATACTCATAATCTTCAAAATGTCTAAGAAGACTGTGAAGAAAAGTTAAGGATTTATAATGGGAAAAGATTTTACAATTTCCTTGAGAAACATGAAAAAACGTAAAACTGTGAGTCTATATTTTATATGTAGAAATGCATTGGGTAATAAATAAATTTGATGTTCAATTCATTGGTTTTGAACATACCCTGTGAAGAAATTTCCAGTTAAGTATTCCAAAACCTGCTTAATACTTATTCTGCAGCCTCTTTTGCACAGATGCAAGATTGCAAGCCTGTTGCTTTTCTATCTAGCGATATTCTGACAAATAATACTGGCCATAATTACAAGGTAACCAAAAAGTTCTGTCTGTTTTTAAAGGAAAAAAAAAGAAAACACTTCAGGGTATGTGTAACTTATATTTAGTCTTCGAAGTAATTGCCATCGGCATCCAGCATCTTCTGCAAACGTGTCTCCAGCTGTTCAATGCCTTTTCGGTAGAACTTGGGGGGTTTTGATGTAAAGAAGTCCGTGAGGGATTTGTGCAAGTCTGCTTCATTGGTGAAGGATTTTCTACGAAGATGATTATCCAGTGAGTGGAAGAGGTGATAATCGGATGGCGCAAGGTCAGGTGAATAAGGTGGATGGTACAAAGTCCCCCACCCAAGTTGCTGTATGTTATCCCTGACCACTCGTGTGACATACGGCCTGGCGTTGTCATGGAGGAAAAGCACACCTTTGCGATACACCAGTGCTGGCTCCTTCTGGCACAAGGCCTGTTGCACATGTTTCAATTGCTGCGAGTATAGGTCTCCAGTGACCATTTGACCTGTTGGTAGCAGTTCATAATGAACCACTTGACGACCTGTCCACCAGACACAAAGCATAATCTTGCGTGGGTGCATAGACGGTCTTGCGGTGTGAGAGACAACATCCTGAGGAGACAGCCAATGTCTGAAACGCTTGAGAGTTTCGTACAGAACCCACTTTTCATTACTGGTAAGCACTCGATCGAATAAGGATATGGTACGGTGGCGAGAAAGCAGCGATACACAGGCTGCCACTCGTTGTCTCTTGTGGATCTCCAACAGCGTGTGCGGAACCCACTTGCTCAGTTTGTACGTCTTACCTAGGCGGTGCAGGTGAAGTCTAACTGTTTCATCAGAAACATTGAACTGTCTTGCAAGTTAACCACACGTTAGACTACTGTCCTCTCCAATGACCGCCTTCAGGACTCCGTCATTCAAGACCTGGGGTCATCCACTCCGAGGCTTATCATGGAGAGACAAGTCTCCCAACTTGAATTTTCGAAACCAGCGCTTTGCAGTACGTTCATCCACAGTACTATCCCCAAATGCTTGACATATGCGGTGACTTGATGCAGCTGCTGATAAGTCCACTTTGAAGTCATAAAACAAACAGCTTCGCACGAGATCTCTAAACACTTCCATCCTTTTCACAGCTGTCCGGCTTATAACTGATGGCCGAGCATAGTGCGCATGTTTTTTATAACATCTGTTATTCCTACTTCCGGCTGTCCAAATTTGAAAACAATTGCTACACGCATTTCATATATATTTCAAATTCATTCAATGACTCATCAAAAAACGGACAAAACTTTTTTGGTTACCATGTATTAGGCAACACCAGTTTTTAAAGAAAATGATGTATTTCATACTATTGCTAAGTGGATAATTGCAAATGAAAATAGAATGGTTCTTTTGTTATCATTACTTTGCAAAATTTTACAAGGCAAGGAAGCAAAGATGAACTCATCCGAACCCCCTTAAATTTTTTTCATTCTTTCATTGATGAAACTGCAACATAGGTAATTATTAAATATTTATAAATTCATTTGATGCACATGTTATTGTGCAATATTAACAAAAGAACCATTCTATTTTCCTTTACAATTATTCACTTGGCAATAAATACTAAAAATAGTATCATTTTTTAAAACACTGAGGTGGCCTAATAATTATGGCCGGTAGTGTATGTTCAGATGAGCTCTATTATTTACTTCCACTAGTTCAGATATTTACAGCTAGCTATCACCATTTTCTTCATATTCCATTTGTAAAATAATGTTTCATTTTTATAGCTTCTTCAAAAGAACTGTCACATCATAGAACACTCCCATGTATATGTTTACCTGAATATTTTATAATATTTTTATAAAATATTGGATGGATTGATTTGTTTGTTTGTTTAATAGCATATCAACTCCTTATGGATCATTTAATGGAAAAAATAAATTTTCTAAAGAAGAAAATTGTTCATTATGCCAGATGCTGGTTAATGACCCAATAAGATTGTTTTCGTTTTGTTTGTTCAGTATATTAACTTCTTATGGGTCATTTAATTTTCTTGGGAGCTTTGAAGGAATACAAATCTAATCTAAATCTAAACTTATTTATAAATGAAACTGTGTGTGTGTGTGTGTGTGTGTGTGTGTGTGTGTGTGTGTGTGTCCGTTACCTATAGACTCCAAAACGGTTGAACCAATTTTCTTGGAAATTTACACAGTTGTACTATAAGCGTCTGCAAGTGTTCTTAGCTAGGTTTTGTGTTGAGGTAACCCCGATAAATATCGATAATCGAAAAAAATCGGGTTATAAAAGGAGTGGTCCAATTTTAATCAAGTTTGATACACTCATAGACAAAGACATAAGAAACGATACTCAGAAGTTTCAAGGTTGCAGTTCTTACAATAGTGCAGAAAATTGATTATATATATATATATATATATATATATATATATATATATAAAAGGCAAGATGTTTGTGTGTGTGTTTGTTTATGTCTGTATGTCCTTTATACAAATTCACAATTTTTATCCGATTCTCACCAAACTTCACACAAATATTCTTTTGGTTGAGTCTGAGCCCCAGGACCATGGATTAGTTTTAAAGCTTTCATTACACCCGAGCAACGCCGGGCTATACTGCTAGTATGATATAGGTTATTTTGCATTCACAATTGAATACATGGTAAATGATGCACAACTTTTGTGCATATACATGTTTGCGTGGACATAATTACTACAGATGGTAATATGTGTGTTTTATGCTATAGTTTTGTTGAAGTCATATTTTGGAATTCAGTTAGATTTACTGTATTTACATTATCTGGACTATTGTCCTCATCTTTGTTGCCATGTGTCCTTAAGAATAAGGATATAGATGTTGGTTAGTTCCTGTGACTTGACTCAAAAAGTTGTGAGTTAAATACCAGGCTACAGCAGTGATGAACAAGTAATTTAGAGGGTGATAACTTATAACTTCCAGCCGAGCTTTATGAAAGGAGCGAGGATGATATATCCTAGTGATTGTAATAAGGGGTTCGATTCGAAATTCCTAGCACCTGAAGAAAACCGGAGCATACAACGGCCGAAACGTCGTGCAAAATGGCAACAAAGATGAGGACAATAGTCTGAATACTGTAAATACTACATCATCTCAGAAATATAGACAAATATAGTAAGATTTCTTTGAAAAATATTATATGAATTCATGTTATGAAAGAGTTCTTTCATGTTGGTTAACGTATTGTTGGTAATTTTTTTTATATAAAAATGTATTGCTGGTATTTTTACTATAAAAATACTTTTTTATACTTTCAGAGAGTTTGGCTCTTACTCAGTGGTTCACTATTTGCCTATAGCCGGGACCCTAACAAGTCTTACTACGATGGATCAGGGTAGACCTAGAAACAACAGCAAGTTAGGTGGTTCCATGCTACTCAAAACATCCACTCTCATGACCAAAGGCCAATTGTAAGGAGGAAGTTACACTTAACAGCTTTTTCAAAGAACTTTCACTTTGTGAAATACTCCCGTACATGTTTCCTTGAACACTCTAATCTCTAAGTCAAGAGTCAGTGGCTATCTGTCCCCATAATCTTTACTTTCTTCAGTAATCCACTACCTTTTTGTAATATATTACCTTGAACGGCAAAACTAATTGACAGTTATATCCGGCCGTAGATAAAAGTCAACAAAAGACAAAGGTGACTGACAGACATATCCGGCCGTAGATGATGTCGACAAAAGGCAACGAAAAAAAACAAAAAACAAGTGATTAAGCCGCCAGATGTGATTGACAGATACATCCGGCCATAGAAAAAGTCAGCAAAGTGGCAGCCCGAAAAAGCAAAAATACCTGAGAGTTTTAAGACAGGATAAAGTTTGGAACTTTTGACGGAAGTGACAGAAACTTGCGAACGATTCCCGACGGCTCCTTCGTATATGCGTTCTCTAAATCTACTCTCCTGCTCCACATAAGCGTCACCGAGGAAGAATAAAAATCTAAGATTATATTTTTATATATATACGTGTTCCATGTTGTTGGTCCAAATCCAGCGGCTGTATATAACACCTTGAGCCTCGTATTGAGTGAACTCTATTAAAAATATTTCCTTAGAATAAAAAATAAAATAGACGTCATGTTCACAAAATAAAACTTTCTTTTTTCACCTTTATATTTGAACTGGCTTATGGTGGTTTGTCTTGCTCTTTGAATTTTATTTTTACATGCTAAGCTAATACGTGTTCTATAAAAAAGTTTAGGAAAGATAAGATATAGCCAAAAACGGGAAAGAAAGAAAGCGATAAATTAATCTAAAAGAAATAAAGAAAGAGAATAAATGAAAGAGAAAAAGATATTCTAACGAAATACAAAGAAAGAAAATGGAAAGTTAAGGAAAAATGAAATATAGTCAAAAAGCGCGAATGAAAAAAAGAAAACGAAAAATAAAATTAATTTAAAGAAATAAAGAAAAGGAATGAATAAAATAGAAAGAATTTTTTTTTAATCATTTCACCCCGAGCAAGGCGGAAACGCCACTGATGTGCAGGGGGCTACATAAATGTAAAAAGATTAATTAGAAAAGAGTGAGGAGTACAAACTAGTTAGAAAGAAACAATAGAAAGCTGAGAAAGCAGGTGCGATGACAGATACATAGGTGGAGAGAAAGGGAAGGTTATACAGGGGTAGGGAGAGAGCTAGAGTCCAGTGGTTAGTAGATGAGTATTGACTTTGCATTTAAATTTCTGGAGGTTGTAGCCGTCAGGAAAGCAAGAATACGGGAGCGAGTTCCACAGGCGGGAAGTGCGAGAGAAGAAGCTGCAGGAGTAGAATTGTCGTCTGCATTTGGCTAACCTGACTGTGAATGGGTGGGATTCAGTTGCCAGTCTGGTTGCACGAGTAAACACCTGTTGAGGAGGCATCAGTGACTTAAGCTCGTCCGAGCAGAAGCCATGAAAGTATTTATAGAACAGACAAAGGGAGGCCACATTTCGACGATGGGGAAGTGGCTGCAGTCGAGTCACCAGATCAGTACCTATCACATTACAGACTCTCCTTTGGAGCCTGTCAAGAACACTGAGAAGAATGGCAGGGGCACCTGACCATAAATGGCAGCAGTACTCCATGCATGGACGGATGGTTGACTTGCTAAAGAAAGAGAGAGAAAGATAAAAAATATCCAAAAACGGGAATGACAAAAAAGCGACAAATTAATGTAAAGAAATATAAAGCAAAAAATAAAAATAAAACGAAAAGTTATAACCAAAAGCAGGAATGAAAGGAAGAAAACGAAAAACTAATCTAAAGAAATAAGGAAAGCGAATGAATGAAAGAGAAAAAAAGATATTCTAAAAAAATCAAGAGTGAAAAATAAAAGAAAAATGGGAGGAAAAGGAAAGATAAAATCTAGTTAAAAATGAGGATGAAGGAAAGAATGCTATAGATAAGGAAAGAGAATAAAGATATTCAAAAATAAAAAGGAAGAAAAGGAAAAATAAAATATAGCTAAAAACGGGAATGAAGGAAAAGAAAAAAAACGAATTAATCTAAAGAAATAAAGAGAATGAATGAAAGAGAAAATATACAGTACTGTGCAAAAGTATTAAGTCAGTCAGTCAGTTAAGTGCCATACGTGATACACGCTTGGGCGATCATGTCTCGAAAGAGACATGACTGACTGGGCAGAAGATTATCCCGCAGTAGGTTGCCATTGCTTTCTGCGGTAGGCTGGTTGCCGACCAAGGGTATAGAACCCAATCTGTCCTGTAAAAGTATTAAGACAAGAACTATTTTATCTTTTATGAGGCATCAAAATAAAGTTTAAAATCACTCTATCCTAACACTTTTGCACACTGCCGGTAGTGAAAAGCCAAACCTTTGTAAGAATTATTTAACTAAAAAGGAACGGGAAAGAAAGCTTCGGAATTTGAACTGCCCACCCAAGCCCTGATCTTAATCCTATTGAACATTTTGTAACAAGTATTTTTTTTCTTGTTTAAGCATTTTTTAAAAATCACTTCACCCCAAGCAAGGCATTCCACTGCCACTATTGCGCAGGAGGTTACTTAGGGAGAGGTGCTGAGAGAGCAATTAGATATAGGAAATGTCAGAAGGAGGGCGATAGACGGGTAAGGAGGTACATAGGAAGGGTGCTTGAGAGAATGGGTGAGAGTTAGTGTGTTAGGAGGTGTCTATTGACCTTACATTTAAACTCCTGAAGATTGTAGCTGTCGGGGAAGCAAGTATGTGGAAGGGAATTCCACAGGCGGGAGTTGCGAGAAAAGAAGCTGTTGGAGTAGAAATTGCGGTTACATTTCGTTGGTTTCACTGTAAAAGGGTGGGACATAGTTACTAATCTAGTATCTCGTGCAAATTCGTACCTAGGGGGCACTAGTGATCTAAGTTCACTGGAGCAGAAGCTGTGAAAGTATTTATAGAAGAGACTGTGGTGGAGACTTACCTCGCCGAAGCAAAAGAAGGCGGTTTGTCTGCACGTGCGTTCGTAGACGTAATGGAACCGCGAGGCGAGCTCATGCAAGGCAGTTTTTGGAATGACACGGCGCATGCGTCATTGGTGAAAGTGAGGCTCTCCGAGAGTGGGAAATTAAGAGACCAAAAAAACAAATAAAAAGAACCTACTTCTGTTTCGGAGGCACTTCGCCGTTTGCGCATAACAACTGGATGGAGCAGGGGTCTATACCTCGACGCTTCACCAGGGGTGTAATCAAGTTGCTTCGCAAGAGCAAGGACGGTGGGGGTGGCATAGATAATTATCGGCCTTTAACGATGTTAAATACTGACTTAAAGATTTTTGCCAAGATCTTGGCCGGCCGTTTGCAGGCTGTCCTCTCTAGTCTGATTGGCCCCGAGCAGACTTGTGCTGTGAAGGGCAGGACTATTCAGGACAACCTTCATTTGGTACGCCTGATCATCGAGAAAACCGACACTGAAGCCGCGCTGATCAATTTGGATCAGTCCAAGGCATTCGATAGGGTTGACCATCGCTTCTTGGAATCTGTCCTTTCCGCCGCCGGTTTCGGGCCGTACTTTCGCTCCTGGATCCGACTGCTGTATGAGTCCCCCGGTGCGCTGGTGGAAGTGAATGGGGTAAGATCGAAGCCTTTCACATTATCTCGCTCCATTCGTCAAGGTTGTCCACTTTCGCCTTTGCTTTACGTTCTTGCGTTGGAGCCTTTCCTTCGCAAGTTAAAGGCGAATCCGGTCCTTCGCGGAATTTCCCTACCTGGTGCTACCACCTCGGCCAGGTACTCCGCCTATGCTGACGACGTTTCGGTTTTTGTGTCGAGCAAAGCCGAGATTGACGAAGTTAGCAAAGAAATCAGATGCTATGAGACGGTGACAGGGGCCAAGATCAATCGCGATAAGTCTGTTGGCTTGCGATTGGGTGCGTGGAAGGGGTTTTCTCTTCCCGGACCTTTCCTCTGGACGGACGGGCCGATCAAGATTCTCGGCGTCTTTTTCGGTCCTGATCTCCAGTTGGAAATGAATTGGTCGGAGGTTCGAGAGAAGGCCGAGGGCGCAGTTCGTCTGTGGACTCGTAGGAATCTTTCCTTAAAGGGGAGGGCGGAAGTATGTGCCTCGCACATCTACCCGATTCTCCTTTACCGACTCTCCGTACTTCCTCTCCCGTGTGCCATTCGTTTGGGATTGATTCAGCTCTTGTTCTCCTTCCTTTGGCGAGAAGGCAAGGCTCCCAAGGTGCGTCGCGAGATCTGTTACCTTCATCCATCTGAGGGCGGTCTGGGCATGCCTAGCGTTGAGATTCGTCAACACACGCTTCGCATTAGATTCCTGGATCGAATGTGTATGCTGGCGGATGAGAACGGCGCCCTCGTTAAAGAGGACGTCCATAAAAACTTTCCATCCTTGAGAAGTGTGCATTTGTCGGAGGAAGAGGCCGGCCGTATTCCTCGTGGCGAGTGCTCCTTCTATAAAGAATGTCGTTTGGCTCTCCAGTTTTTCTTGCGGGCTACGGATGGCCTCTCCAACGCCCAAGCGTTGTCTCTTAGGGCATTATATTGGGTGTTAGTTAGGGGGGGCCGTTCAAGATGAACTGATTGGCGAGCTCGGGCTTACGAAGCAGGAGGCTCGCTCCATATGGCCTTGGGCGCCTGGGTTGAAATGTCTCACTAACGATGAGGCATCACTCACCTGGCTGATGATCCGAAAGGCTCTCTGGGTAGGCAAGAAACTTCATGTAGCGGGCCTAACACCGAAATCAACCTGCATGCGTTGTGGGCTGTCGGCGGAATCCGTCGATCATGCCTTCTTCCACTGCAGTGTTGTTGCGCCGCTATATAAGTTCCTTGAAGATCTCATGGTTCGTATGCTGCGTGGAAAGTTCTTTGTCCTTGAGGCTAGTTCTATTTGTAGCAATGTCGTACCTCCGTTATCTAGAGCTGAGCACTATGTGCTCTTTTGCTTACTAGGTGTTATGCGAGTCGTGATTTGGACGACGCGACAGAAGGAATTCTATGGTGATGAGAAGTTTACCTCTTCCCAACTGATCTTGTTCTTTAAGCATCAGCTTAAAGTCAAGATCAGGACGGAAAGGAAACGACTCACTCCACCTGAATTTGGCAAAAGGTGGGTGAGTCTTGCGCGTCTCTGTAGAGTGAAAGGTGCTGACCTGGAGTGGTTGTTTGATGCTGGTTAGGCATCAGGATATTGGGTGTGCTGGGCACAACATGTGCACCCCTTCCCTGTTAGTTTAGAGTAGGAAGTATTTGATTTTCTGTTTTCTCTCTTTAAAGTTAACTTAGCTAGGTTATGATTGCTCATTGGCCCCACTTTTTTCTTTTTGGCCCCAGTTGTTCTTTTAGTTTAATCCCCCACCCCTTCCCCACCTTAGGTGTTCAACAATGTTAGTTCTCCGGTGGATGCGTGGCGTCTTTCGTTATTTTTCAAGTGTGCTTTTCGTTTTTGTTATGGTGTGTGATTGTGTGAGTGATTGCTGATCGGATAAGTGGTATTATGGTATTTCTAAAGCCACGCATTATATTTCGTCCGGGGAAGTGATTTTGCTGTCACAATATTAGAGTAGTGGGGGGCTTTTATTACTAATACGATTTTATTTAGTTTCTTGTATATATCGTTTTTTCATTGTATAAAACCATTGGGGATATTTTAATGTTGTTATTTTCTGCCCATGCCCTCCACTGAATATTGTAAATATGGGAGTTAAGTAGGACAACATAGAGCAGCTGAGGTATTATGGTGAACGTGGTAAGAATGGTAAGTAAAAATGTGGTATTATGGTGCAAGGATTATTATAAGTGTGTCAGGGTCGACGAAAGTGAATAGCTAAGTTAAACTAGGACAGATGATGACCAGCCTTCCCCATCCCCAATTTCGGCCTTGTGCCACATTTTTTGTATTCATTACAAAAATAAATACAACTTCGCCGTTGCGCCTCGGCCTTTTGGCTGGGGAGCGACAATGACCAAAATAAGACCAGTTCTGAACCTATCCACTGCGGTGGATAGGTAATATTTGACCAGTATCTGGGCGTACGCGCTCAGGTTCCCCACATTAAAAAAGACCTTGTGTCACATCTCTCTCAAGTGGGGGAGAAGAGTAAATAATACTTCGCCGTTGAAGACTCGAGAAGGCTACACCGGTGTTCGGGAGACAGCGGTTTGCTTACGGTGCGCAGGAAATGGAGTCCCTAGTGAAGCAGTGTTCCGGGTTCTACGAGAAGCAGCTGGGAGAACAGTTCCAAGTGGTTATTAATTTGTCTACGAACTACACTCCGAGAAGACACAAATACCCACAGAGACACAGGGAAGCCACGTCACGCCGGTGAGAGAGTGACTGCAGGCGGTCTTCCAAGTCGGTATCGATCACATTACAGATTCTCAGTTTTATTTTGTCAAGAACCACAAGGAGAATAGCAGGGGCACCTGACCAGATGTGGCAGCAGTATTCAATACACGGGCGGATGGTAGATTTATAGATGTGCAGGATAGATTCAGACGGAAAAACCTTCCGAGCCTTGCACAGAGAACCGACTTTCATAGCAGCGGATTTAGTAATGGATTCAATATTGTCATTCCACTTTAGGTCCGCTGAGAGTGTGAGGCCAAGGAGGCGTAGTGTTTTACTCTCTGGGAGGCAAGCCTGTTCCATGCTAATGGGAGGTAGGTGCGATTGTCTATGATGGTTAATTGATAGCAGCTTCGTTTTGGAAGAACTGAAATTTACGAGCCATTTCTTGCTCCAGTCCACTACGGATTGCAGGTCATTTTCATGCTCGGCAGTGAGGTTCGCTTTGTCGCCCACACCAGATTTTTGATCGAGGCTCGAGGCGAGAGTAAACGGTGGTGTCATCGGCGTACATGCCTACTTGGGATCTTATGGCATCGGGGAGATCATTAATGTAGATCAGAAAGAGCGCAGGATATAGGATAGAGACACCCGCAGGACACCCGCGTTCGTATGGTAGTTTTGGGAGGCATGTCCGTTTAATACCACCTTCAATGTGCGGTTAGAGAGGAAAGACTGGATTAGGTTAAACAAATGTCCAGTTATACCATAGCTCCGCAGTTTGCGTAGAAGGCCAGCATGCCAGACTCTGTCGAACGCTTTCGAGATATCCAAGGCAACTGTTCGGGCTTCACCATTCTTGTCGAGAGTTTGGTATATATACTCGGTGATGGTCGTTAGCATATCAGCAGTAGACCTGGTGAAGCGGAAACCATACTGTTTGTCCGAGAGGAGTCTGTGGGCTGTGAGATACTGAACCACCTCGGCGTTGATAATGGCTTCGAACAGTTTGCCAAAGATCGAAAAAAGGCTGATAGGGCGGTAATTTGCGGGGTCCGAGGGATTCTCCAATGTTATTAAATATAGGAATTACAGAGGAAGACTTCCAACAGGCAGGAATCAGACAGACAAAAGTTGTAGAGCTTAGAGAAGACAGAGGAGAGTTCAGGGGCATATTTCTTCAAGACTATGATTGGGATTCCGCCCCACCGCGGGCTTTGTGAGGGTCAAGTTTTGAGATTATGTTAGAGACCAGCGAGGGTGTAATGTGGACGTCATTCAGTTGAGCCTCGGTTCTAGGTGGAAAGTTGGGTGTATTTGTTGAGTAAATCAAATAAAATTACTTTAATTAAATTATTTTCTGTCAATATGCCGCATAAAAGATAAAATAGTTATTGTCACATTATTGTCCTAATACTTTTGCAAAGTACTATATATACACACACACTAGGTGCGATTGGTAAATT
Organism: Ascarosepion bandense; assembly: GCA_037127315.1. Taxonomy (NCBI): domain Eukaryota; kingdom Metazoa; phylum Mollusca; class Cephalopoda; order Sepiida; family Sepiidae; genus Ascarosepion; species Ascarosepion bandense. Next base: position 1,198,263 of record JBBBDQ010000851.1, read on the forward strand.
TTCGTAATTATTTTATTATTTCAAAGCGAAAGACTATTATGCTAAATATTAAATTTATTTTGTAACAAGTATTTTTTTCTTGTTAAAGGATTTGTTGAGTAAATCAAATAAAATTAATTTAATTAAATTATTTTCTGTCAATATGCCGCATAAAAAATAAAATAGTTATTGTCAATTGTCCTAATACTTTTACACAGTACTGTATTTTAAAGAAATATATAGTGAAAAAATTAGAATATAGCCAAAAGCAGGAATGAAAGAAAGAAAGCGATAAATTAATCTAAAGAAACAAGGAACGCGAATGAAAGAGAAAAGAAAGATATTCTAAAGAAATATAGAGCGTAAAAAAGAAAAGAAATAGAAAGTTAAAAAAACGAGAATGAAAGAAAGCGATAAATTAACGTAAAAAATAACGAAAGAGAGAAAAAAAGATAACGTAAAGAAATATAGAATGAAAAAGAAAAAAAGAAAATGAAATGTTAAGGAAAGATAAAATATAGCCAAAAGTTGTCATGAAAGTATGGTGGATAGAAAATTAAGAATCAAAATCAACCTTCTTCACTTTTACAAAAATTCACAATAACGTGTGAAATCCTGGTTTTACCAAATAGAAAAAAAGACTGACCATGTGCTTAAAAAAAAATCGAAACCACATATCGCAAGTAGATGTTAAATTGAAATTCTGACCAATGGAAGCGATTTACAAGACTAAAAAGGACTTAGCGATCAAGTGCAAAAAATCTAGATGACTATAAATGATTCCGGTTAGCGTCAGTCAGTCAGGGGATGGAAGCAGCAGAGACGACAAGCTAAAATGTAACGGGAGACGCTTCAAATGACCTGGACATTCGTCCTCTTTCTCGTGTGCTGATTCCTTTACTTCTTCTCCATTCAAAGACATTGCTACCAAACAAACGCTCATACATACATGCATACGCTTTATTTTCCAACAAATTACTACTACGAACATTTCTTGAAACCTTTAACTTTCTCATTGAATATTAACTGCTACAATTCATCTTATCCTTCTCTATCAATAAATTTCTATTTTAACATGAAAAATAAATATTTTATTCTGACACTATTCTTCCACAAATATACATAAACCTTTTAACGAAATTCTGATGATAATTCTTGTAAACTGTAGGGAGTTCGGTTATGTATGGCAGAAGGCCGAATTAATAAACATTAACCATCTCCCCACGGCTTCAAAAGAAGGAAAGCGATAAATTAATCGTAAGGAAAGAGTATGTATGAAAGAGAAAAAAATATTTTAAAGAAAAGTAGTGAAAAATAAAAGTTTGAGAGAGAGAGAGAGAGAGAGAGAGAGAGAGAGAGAGAATGAAAAGGGAAATTTATTTGCATTATTTATGCTTTAAAAAGTATTGTCGTCAATGTTTCGCCGGTTGTACTCTCCGACCTTCCTCACAACAAAGATGAGGATAATAGTCTAAATGTAGTGTAAATAATTCTTTAGTTTCATTTTCAGGATCAGTGAGAAAAAATAGCAGTTTTATACTTTGTTGGCATATTTCCAATAAAAAACAAAACCAAACCATAAAAAAACAAAAGCAAAAAAACAAAAAACAAAACAAAAAAAAACAAAAAAAAACAAAAAAAACAAACTGCATTTTCTTCTCTTTTGCCGTTTTTATTTTTTCCTTATTTGTAAATAAATTGGATAGGCATCTGCTTTGACGATCAGATATCGGCAAGACAAGCCAGCATTTGGTCATCACGACACAGTTATTAATTCTGCTTCTTATGACATGCCGGGTATTTTTTCTTACTATTATTGTTATGACGAACGACTTTTTTTGCCGTTTAATATTAAAACTACTAGCAATTCGAGAATGCTTTATTTATCCGTAAAAAACGTCATTGCTGTAACTGTAGTATAGAAAAAACAACTAGCACAAATGTGAAGTCATTGATAACATTATTCGTTTTCGTGTCAAGGACGTTGGCGATCATGACTCTCTACAACTTCCTGTTGTTTCTTTCTCAAATTTTTGATATATGAATTATCAATCTTCATCTCTATTCTGACATCCATTTACATAAATCCGTTAAGTAGATTATTTGTTTGTACTGGATTGCTATGTGTTGTCAGTTCTTCAATATCGCAGTGAATGTTGGACAATATCATCAAAGATAAAGGAAAAACGTGAAGCAACTGAAATGTGGTTCTACAGAAGGATGCTGCGAATATCATGGATCGCGCATGTAAGCAATGATGAGGCCTTAGAAATGATGGAAGCAAAAAGGAAATTAATACTGAGCCTTAGAAAGAGACAGCTGAAGTTCCTGGGACAAGCAATGAGAAAGGAGCGCTTGAAGAGCCTGATACTAACAGGCAAGATAGAGGGGAAAAGAGACAGGGGAAAGCAACGGATAACATATTTGAAGGACCTAATCAGGTGGATGATGGAACGAGGGTTGTATGGTGTAACAGGAGAAGACTTGCTAAGAGACACCAGGAAAAGGGAGATGTGGAAAGCCATGATCGCCTACGTCCTGAAGAGACATGGCACGTAGAAGAAGAAGATTATTTGTTTACTCCTGCTTCTCTTGTTTTGGATTTCGTTAAAATCTCTAGACCGGTCATATGTCAGAGAACTTCCAATTGTCTCTTTCTGATTATAAGTGTTTACTGTCTTTAAGACTTCCTTGTTGTCTACATGTCCTGTCGAATGTATTCTTAGAGTTCGTCAGTAGATAAAGAAGTGACATCTTAAATTTATTATTAAATGAAGCATTGTCAGTTGGTGTGAATTTCAGTTAACTTTTATCGCAACGTCCTAGTCTGTCCGCGCGGATTATAAATAAGTCATCGACAAGACTTGAACTTGCTTCCCTTTTCCTTAAGAACATCCGTCTTAGTACGAATTAACCCACGAAGGTAATGCACTGCACCAGTTAAAATTAAACTGTCATTTTAAGTGAAAATAAAATTGCTTGAAAGATTGTTCAAAGTCTACATTTTCAATAGAAAATAAAATCGATAGTTTCCAAATTTGACATCAAGATTATAAAAGTGATCTGAAAATAAAACAGTCTTTTCTAAAATGTTCTTTAACATATTAACCTCTATCCCAGATCCAAGTGAACTCCCAATAACATGACAATACCGAAACAAAACCATATATATATATGTGTGTGTGTATGTGAGAGTGTATATATATATATATATATATATATATATATATATGTGTGTGTGTATATGTATATATGTGTGTATATATATATATATATATATATGTGTGTGTGTGTGTACATATATATGTGTGTATATATATATGTGTGTGTATATATATGTGTACATATATATATGTGTGTGTGCGCGCGTGTGTATATATATATGTGTGTATATATATATATATATATATATATATATATATATATACTTTGCTTTCCTAGATATAAATAGATATCTATAATAAGGTTTACCTTATATATTAGAAAATATAAGAGATAACAATAACTAATAATAAAATAGAATTATAACAAGATAAGTGTAATAAGTGTTCTGAGAGATAGAAAGTTTATTTTTAGAACCCTCTATTTAAAAAGGAAAAATCTTCCTTAAGCAGAGGACTCTCACATTTTCATTTAAACAACCACTTTTTTGGCTTCTTGTTGAGAGAACCGAATTGCTAGCTTCACTATATTTGTTTTTAGGGGTTTTAATCAAATAAAAAACATAATTTTGAACTGAACTTGCAGATAATGTTTCAATTGTCACCAAGCAGACCCTGAATTTTGCCCACCATAATCGGCAGTTGTTCTCTCAAGGAAACTCTTAATCCAGAACGCCTACTGGGTCTCAAGATCTCCCAAGAAAACAAGTGGAACTCATTTATATAATCCATCGCTAAAGACACTTAAAAACTTGTTCTTTGCACTGCTTCAGTAAGTACCAGGTTCCACCTGGTATGTTCTATCTTTTCAAGAGCCAGATCAGACCAAAATGGAGTACTGCTAACATATCTAGACTGAAGATACCCATTTATCCTGTTTAGAAGCGTCTTGGCATCCTTGTGTGTGATTGATTATTTTCCATTCTACAACCCTTTTCTTACCGACGAAATATCGTAAGAATCTTACGACTTTATCGTTACCTCCAAGGAAGATGGTCTGAAAGAGCTACATTAATTACCATCCGCCCGTGCATTGAATACTGCTGCCATATCTGGTCGGGTGCCCCTGCTGTTCTCCTTGGGCTTCTCGATAAGGTTCAGAGGAGGGTCTGTAATGTGATAGATACCGACTTGGCAGACCGCCTGCAGTCTCTCTCCCACCGGCGAGACGTGGCTTCCTTGTGTCTCTTCTATAAATACTTTCACGGCTTCTGCTCCGATGAACTTAGATCACTGGTGCCCCCTAAATACGAATTTGCACGAGATACTAGATTAGCAACTAGATCCCACCCTTTTACAGTGAAACCGATAAAATGCAGCCGTAACTTCTACTCCAACAGTTTCTTTCCTCGCATTTCCCGACTGTGGAATTCTCTTCCAAACGATTGCTTCCCCGACGGCTACAATCTCCAGGAGTTTAAATGTAAGGTCAATACACACCTCCTAACACACTAACCTGCTCCCATTCTATCAAGCACTCTTCCCATCTGCCCGACCCTCATCCTCGCTATCCTTACTCATCTGTCACCTTTCTCCTGACATTCCCTATGTCTATCCACTCCTTCTCTTTACCTTCCCCTATGTAGCCCCATGCGCAATAGTGGCAGTGGAATGCCTTGCTTGGGGTGAGATGATTAAAAAAAAAAAAAAAAAAAAAAAAAGTCAAACTAGTTAAGATCTTTATGCTATTCCGCGGACTCTGGAGCGAACCATTCACTTCATTTTCCACTAATAAGTAAGAAAAAATTCCATTTGAACAGCTCCTTCCCAAGAATCGCTACTTTGTGGAATATACTACCGAAGGTGGATATTTCCCCAATCATTACAGTCTCAACTTACAAGTGAGCAATAACAAAAAATCACAAAATAAAAGAACTAGACTATATCTGTAGATATATAGAACCCTCGTAGATTAAACGATTCAGTTCAGAATTCCATGTAAGGTTATTCGGATCGATATACACCTAAGAAAATCCCGAAGAAATGTTGTGATAACAACAACAAAGATGAGGATAATATTCTGAATATATAAAGTGTCAATAATTATAAGTCCTCATCCCAGAAATTAATTTTCTTCTTCTATGTGCCTTGTCCCTCCAGGACGTAGGCGATCATGGCTTTCCACATCTCCCTTTTCCTGGTGGCTCTTAGCACGCCTTCTCTTGTTACACCATGCAACCCTTGTTCCATCATCCACCTGATTAGGTCCTTCAAATATGCTATCCGTTGCTTTCCTCTGTCTCTTTCCCCTCTCTATCTGGCCTGTTAGTATCAGGTTCTACAAGCCCTCCTTCCTCATTGCATGTCCCAAGAACTTCAGCTGTCTCTTCCTGATGCTCAGTATTAATTTCCTTTTTGCTTCCATCATTTCTAAGACCTCATCATTGCTTATATGCTCGATCTATGATATTCGCAGCATCCTTCTGTAAAACCACATTTCAGTTGCTTCAAGATTTTCCTTTATCTTCGATGATATTGTCTAGCATTCACTGCCATATTGAAGGACAGCACATAGCAATCCAGTACTGTCTTCTTTGTTTCTAGCGAAATTGTCCTGTTTCTTAATACTTGACTTAACTTCTGGAACGCGTCCTTCGCCATGCCAATTCGCCTTCGGATCTTTGTGTCGCACTTTCCGTCTTCTGTTATAACAATTACCAGGTCTTTCAATTTTTGTACCTGCTTGATTCTAGTATCCCTTGTATCTATCCTATATATGTTCACCAGCATCATAGCCCGGCGTTGCCCGTGCAACTCAGAACATTTTAGTAGTAGGAGAAGATGCCAATGATAGTAGATGGAAATCATTTACAGACAGTTGATTTACTGCATGAAATATTTAGCGAAAAAAAAGCTTTATTTTTTTTATTTTATTTTCTGAATTATGAAATATTAAATCTGAAAAAAAGACTTAAATAATTAAATTAACTATTGGAACTTTTTTAAAAATATATATTGTTTTTGTTTGAAAAAATACTTTTCTTTAAAAAATATTTCTTTTGTTTCAAAATTATGGGGGAAAATACTCACATTTTTTTGTTGACCAAACGAATTTTTAAAGCGTCGGAATAAAAATTAAATATGAAGGGTCATTTTCTTTTAGTCGCGTTTGACACGTGTGATTTGATTTCTGTGATGTAATCTAGCAACCATTTTACGGAGCAAATGTAAACAATCGGCTCCATTAACCAAAAAGTGCAAAAGGGAAAATTGTTGAACTTAAACTCATAAAGTATGTGTCGACCTGACTTCCCTTTAGATATGTGTCCCTAGAAAGTTTGAATGGTGTAGCTTAAAAAAATGTAGGCGTGCATAGATTACAGTCACACACAGACTCACAGATTACCTTATATATATATATATATATATATATATATATATATATATATATATATAAACTGCACTTTTTACTGCTTCCTGTTGCGCTTATGTAATAACATCAAGCAGTGAACCTTTAACTCTTGGTCTTTGTATTGAGTGAAAAATTAGTAGCACGGAAAAAGAGCACTGACGTAAAACGTTTCTGTATGAAGGGAAAATCTCTTTTAATATGAATAAAAAGAGACTAGAATAAAAACTATTTTTAGTCGATGTGTTTCGTTCTCTGAGGGACTTTATCAAGGCAATGTCTTGATAAAATCCCTCAGAGAACGAAAAGGCATCGATAAAATCTCTTAGAGGACGAAACGCGTTGGTTAAAAATAGTTTTTTTATATTGTCTTTTTTTATTCATTTTTGTTTCTTTATAGATAAACTCTTTGTGAAAATAATCTACAAATTTCTTAAAATGTAAAATTTTGTTATCATTCATGTTAATGATAAAAATATAAAAATGTTAGTATTAGTCTATACTTCTGAGATGAGGTAGTATTTCCATTATTGGAACTGTTCTCATCTTAATTGCTATGTTTACAACGTTTCGACCGTTTTACGCGTCGACCTTCTTCAGGTGCTAAGAATTTCGATCTAAACCCTTTATTTCGAACAATGGGGTATATTATTCTAATTCCATGTGCGATGACACTTCCAGATGACATCTAGTTATCTTCTTTCAACTCAACTCTTTAAGTTATTAAATTAACTGAAATAAATTAAAGAGTTGAGTTAAAGATAACGACACGGCATCTGGAAATGGCATCGCACATGGAATTAGAATAATATGCCCCAGTGATCGAATAAAGGGTTCAGTTCGAAATACATGCACCTGAAGAAGGTCATGCGTACAATGGCCGAAATGTCGTACACATGGCAATAAAGACGAAGACAATAGCCCGAACAATGTAAAAGTAATAAGAAATATTCGTTTATGGCGTGGTTGGAATAGATTTTAATAGAAACACGTAGAAACATTCAAATCTTATGTAACTTTTTTTCATAAGTATAAACATATATGTAGTAAGTCTATTCCCACCATAATTTTGCTTCTTTTTCGTTCTCACAAATCGTATAAAAGAGCATAAATGAAACAAACATTTAACACATAAGGCGGTGTTCGTTCAGACGGCCTAAATAAGCAGTACATTCTACGACGAAAAAAAAGCTAGTGATCAATATTTTTTGAAATGCTCTCAATCTTAAAAGAAAATGTATTCAGAGATAATGAAGCGTTTCCATCAACCACAACAAAAGAACCTCGCTTTGTAAAGCATGGAGAGAATTCCAGAATCGTTTAAATAACAGACTGAAGTAAAATGTAAAGGGTTAATTTCTGGTGGCACGACATTTCCGGGGCCAGTTAATTAATCTCAGCATTTGGTTATTACCTTCATTATCAATAACCATCATGCTTGCGTTTAAACTTTAAACTCACACACCATGCCATCTCAGACAGTTGCTTTTTTTCATCGTGATAAACATTCAGCCTAAAACTTTGTAACAATAGGAAAATAAATTTGGTAATTTTTGTCCCTAGCTTCCTTAAAGTCCATAGCAACAGACAATTAAAAATTGTATATGCAGTTAGATGGATAGAATTACGAAGATATCAATACAGGCTATATTCGTTCAATCGAACATGTTAGAGATACGGATTTATGCCTTGCTGCTAGACAGGTGAAGGTCATGAACAATAACTTATCATATAATATCTGATTTAGGGGGGGATCATTCTGTGAAAGAAAAAACAATGGAAGAATCCAATACCCGAAGTTTTATAGAGGTTGAATAAATGACATTCAATGGAAAATGATGATTTCAAAATCGGGTTAATGAAGACAGTTCACTTGTAAACTCTATCATTCTCAAATCACGAATTAAAGAATGTAAATTCGTCCTTATGCCAAATTTATAGCTAAACTTAATTTCTTATACCATTAAAATCATACTAGCTTTAAGCATCCATCAGTCTTGCAAGTGTAAAAGTGACTAGTGTCTATTATGATAACTTGAAGCAGGAGAGCGTGTGGTTATGTGTAATGACGAGAAAACACGTGTGAAAAATTTAACAACACAGAATAAGGAATTTATCAATAAATTTACACAGTTCTAATTGTCAGTAGCTTATGTGCGTTGTGGTACAGTGGATATCGGCTCGGAACGACACTTCGGGGAGCCGAGTTCGAATTCCAGTTGAATCCAGTGTATTCACTTACGCGCAAATACCCTTGGGAAAGGTATTAATCCGTCTCTTCCCTCTAGTTATGGGTTAAATAATAGAACAGATTGGGTTCTATAGCCTTGGTTGGCAACCAGTCTACCGCAGAAAGCAATGGCAACCTACTGCGGGATAACCTTCTGCCCAGTCAGCCATGTCTCTTTCGAGACATGATCGCCCAAAGCGTGAATCACGTATGGCACTTAACTGACTGAATCACACATTAAAAGTTGCAGATTTGATAAACAGAGAAAATGTTCATTACAGGCACTAAGTACATTTTAAAAATTCGTTTCCGCACAAAAGTATTAAGTTGACTTCCATAGAAACAAGGTTTCCAAAATGATCAGAGCAAATTGAAAAAGTTCATTATTCACATTAAAAATATTACAGTGGATTTCAATATAAAAGATGTATTTTTAAGTACTTAGATTCAACAGCAGAAAGTCTTCGCAGTTATCGGTTGTCATTAAAGGCTAATAATATATTGGCGTGAAGTGAACACCTGTGAAGCGTAGTCTATGCTTTCTTTCTCTCTCTCTCTGACGCTGACTGACTGACTTGCGATTCATTCTTTAGACAGCAGCAAACGTAACTCAAGCGACCCGGCGGAAGAATCACGTCTCATGCAGAAATATTTTCTTTAGAAAAATTATCCATTGAATGATTGCAAGTTTGTAGGAAAATAAAGATGGTTGGAGCCTCTTTCTACCCAAAATGCACCAAATTTGATCAAAGCAGTAAGTAAATTGTCGCTAGACTGCGATTTGAAATTTGTTCTATGATAACTAAGTAGTGATTTTTTATCCAGTGGTGTTACGAGTTTGCAAATCGTGAAGAAGAAAGTTATTTTTATTTCGTATTTCCCACAAGCTAGATAAGCCCTGTTTCAGGCACATTTACGTTTGTTTAATACCCACATAGCTAAACTGAAACTATGCTTAGTGGATCTTAGTTACAATTTCTGGGCGGAATCAGATGTTGACTAAAGACGGAAAGCTCAAAACCTCGATCAAGATGATTTGTGACTTTAAATAACAATAAAAATTGTTGGGTCCCGAACAGTATCGTCTATTCAGTTTTACTAGGCTATTATCTGAAAAAATTTCGAAGTGAACGACGTCGGAAACATTATAATAAATACGAGGACATCAGTTGGAATGTAAATAATGAGTCAATTGAATTTATTAAAAACAGAAACAAATTCATTTTTCTGTATTTATTCTCTCTCTCTTTCTTCTGGATAACCAAATTATTTTAGTCCTTTTATTTTAGTCATTTCGACTACTTTATGAGAGAACGGAACAATCCTCATAGCCATCAGTCGGTAGGCTCCTTCTATCGTCGGGGGACACCCGAGAACAGAAGAACTAGTTTTTGATTCTACTTCCTCATGATCCTTTCAGTGGGTTTTCAGGTAGCTTGGCTGCCCTCAGCTCTTGATCGACAAAGAAAGACCAAGGAGTATGGTGTGGGTCCTTCTCGGTATTTAATCTGTTCTGTTATTTACCCATAGCTGGGGGGAAGAAAGAACAGATGGGATATCTTTCGCAAATGTATTCGCATGTAAGTGAATGTAAGAAACTCGACTGGAATTCACTTATTGGCCAATGTTCTAGAACATTATGCAGGATTGAATTCAAGCAACCTTCAATAAATTTATCGGTTACTTGATCAAATTCTAGTTGAATTCCTTGCATTCACTTACGTGCAAATATAATTGGAATAAGTATTAATCCGTTTCCTCTCTCAAGTTATGGGTTAAATAGCAGGACAGATTGGGTTCTGTAGCCTTGGCTGGCAACCAGTCTATTGCAGAAAGTAATGGCAACCTACCGTGGGATAATCTTCTGCCCAGTTAGTCAAGTCTTTTTCGAGACATGATCGCCCAAGCGTGTATCACGTACGGCACTTAACTGATTAACTAATGAAATAGTTCGTTAAATCTTTTACTGCTGCATTGCTATATTATTGTTGCCTGGCTGTGCTGTTTTACTTTGATAAAAAATAGAGGATTTTGCTATGAATCCTAGCGAACCAATGAAAAGAATGATGCTTGCTCAGGTGTGTATGTTGGTTAAGAATTCATGGGAAAAATAAGAACCGATTTAGTGATTAGGTCATTTAAGAAATGTAATACCAGTAAAGGAACAGACATGACCATTTATATTATTTTTGATCAAAATATGGAATCCAATGATGAAATGTTTGATTTCTTTCCAAGTTATCTAAAGCTATCTAAACTTATTTATAAATGGAACTTTGTCTGTGTGTGTCCGTTACCTATAGACACCGAAACGGCTGAACCGATTTTCTTGAAAAGTTACACAGTTATACTATAAGCGTCTGCGAGTGTTCTTAGCTAGGTTTTGTGTCAAGTTACCTCCGGATAAATATCAAAAATCGATAATCGAAAAAAATCGGGTTATAGAAGGAGTAGTCCGATTTAAATCAAATTTGATACACTCATAGACAAAGACATAAGAAAAGATATTCAGAAGTTTCAAGGTTGCAGTTCTTACAATAGTGCAGAATATTGATAATATATATATATATATATATATATATATATATATATATATATAAAAGGCAAGATGATTGTGTGTGTGTGTGTGTGTCTGTTTATCTGTCTGTATGTCCTTTATACAAATCCACAATTTTTATCCAATTCTCAACAAACTTCACACAAATATTCTTTAGGCTGAGTCTGAGCTCCCGGACCATGAATTAGTTTTAAAGCTTGCATTACACCCGAGCAACGCCGGGCTATATTGCTAGTAGTGAAATAAATGAGGATTGTGTAGGCTTTGAACCAAGTAGCAGCAAACCATTGTTTTTACGATTTCTTCTTATTTTCATGTTTTAAGCTGTTTTGGACATAAAACAATATAAAATTATTTCTAAAATATCAGATTGAAGTTTTGTTCAATATTTCTTTTCAAATTCGACTGTATCTTTTTGAACAAAACTGTCCTAAAATTAGGATACATTCAGGGTCAAATGTAGGCCTGAAGAAGGCCCTTCATTACATATGTTCATCCCTCCTCTGTCAATAGAAATGATAGAAATATTTTTAAATGAAGCTACATCAACAATCTATATGTATATAAAAATGATTCATCAAAATCTCAATGGGGTCTCTTCAAAAGGGCCCTATCAAATTAAAAAAATCATACCCCAGCTAGAGGGGTCTAAATACTCTAAATTGTTTGAAATTAGTTTAAAGGAGTCCTATTAAATCTGAAAATAAATAAATCTTTTCTGTTCTTATAAGTATTTTTACAAGTTTTTTTTTTATCAGAGATTTAAGACTAGTGGGCAATTGAAGTCCTCTCATGTCTTGGGGCTCCGGGGTTGTAGCCCATATGAAAAACCAAATTTCGTTTTGTATATTTTTAAAATACGGATTCAATTTGCTGCCTACGGGAATTAATTAACTGGTCAGAAAAGCTCAAACTGAAATTTGAAGTTATTTTTTCTTACGCCGGCTTCCAAAACGAGGAAAATAATTGGTTTCTACAACAGATTCTGGAATCTTTAATAAAAGGTCCCTTTGTCAAGTGGACAGACTTCTAATAATTTTGTTTTAGATTTAAAGATATCAGTAATAAATATTAACATTGAATTATCACGATTTAAATCCCCGATTTTTCTCCAGTCACGCTGAATGGTTGAACTCAGAATGAGGTTCTAGTGCTTAGTATGTGTGAGAAAGTGTCCATTGGGTTTCAGGTCCATTCCAGATCTCAAGTGAATTGACAATTCATTGCTAAAGATACTTGGAACCTAATTGGCTCATGCTATCGCTCTAGGGAGTATGTGATACCTTCTTCCACGATGTCTTTTTATGGGTGTCGGATTAGAAAAAAAAGAAGTATTGCTGCCATATGGGGATTTGAGCTGCTCAGTTGTCACTTTCCAGGCGTAGTCGAGTTCAAAATTGTTTACACGGCCTTGTAGAAAAAAAAAAAACTTTCCCACTGGCTGTTTTCCACCAGTTCAGATCTTTACAGCGAGGTCTTAGCATATCATTTCCAAACATCCGTTTGGTGAATTTAGTCGACGATATCCTGATAGTCTTTAGTCAGTCAGTTAAGTACCATACGTGGTACACGCTTTGGGCGATCATGTCTCGAAAAAGACATGACTGACTGCGCAGATGATTATCCCGCAGTTGATTGTCATTGCTTTCTGCGGTAGACTGGTTGCCAGCCAAGGCTACAGAACCCAATCTGTCCTATTATTTAACCCATAACTGAAAGGAAGAGACGGATTAATACCCTTCCCCAAAGGTATTTGTGCGTAAATGAATGCAATAAATTCAACTGGAATTTAAACTCGGCACCCCAATTTGTCGTTCCGAGTCGATAGCCACTGCACCACAACGCACATATCCTTATCACAGCATACTTGGTATGAAAGTCCAGATGCCATGTCACTTTAGCTCAGAAGAGATTTACAACTTTCATTTAATATTTGCAAACTGACTTGCTTTATTCTTGAATGATAGTGGTATATTTTTCCCGTTGCTTTTGTTTTATTTTGAAATGTTTATTGCTTGAAGTTATCCAGTTCAGTTTGTTCAATAATGTAGCCTCGTTTTCAGTTAAGCAGAAGTAACAAAAGAAGGACTTTATTCCAAATCCAAAATGTCACAATAAACAACTAAAATAAACAAAAAAAGAACATAACTTTATTCTCGGAACTATTTCATCATGGTTACTACTATTAGTAATATTGATAATTATCATTTATTTTTTTTTACAACAGCTATCTCCACAGTTTGAATTCAAAGTTTTCTTATCTTCACATGGGTACCAACTAAGGCTAGAGAAACCAGTTTGCTCTGATATTTAACCCAAAGCTTAGCGGGGAGATGAATTCATATCTTTCTCAGCAGCATTCTTCTTCTTCTATGTGCAGGACGTAGAGAATCATGGCCCTCCACGTCTCCCTGTCCCTGGTGGCCCTTAGCACGCTTTCTTTTGTTACACCACGCAACCCTCGTTCCGTCATCCACCTGATCATGTCCTTCAAATATGTTATTCGCTGATTTCCTCTGTTTCTTTTTCCCTCTATCTGGTCTTTTAGTAACAGGTTCTCCAAGCCCTCCTTCCTCATTGCATGTCCCAGGGACTTTAGCTGTCTCTTCCTGATGCTCAGTATTAATTTCTTTTTCGTTTCCCTTCTTTCCAAAACCTCATCATTGCTCACATGCTCTATCCATAATATCCACAGCATCCTTCTGTAGAACCGCATTTCAGTTGCTTCAAGTTTTTCCGTCATCTTCGATGATATTGTCCAGAATTCACTGCCATATTGAAGAACCGACATCACATAGCAATCCAATTACTGTTTTCTTTGTTCCTAGCGAAATTTTTCTGTTTCTTAATACTTTACTCAACTTCTGGAAGGCTTCATCGCCATGCCAATTCGCCTTCGGATCTCTGTGTCGCACTTTCCGTCTTCTGTTATAACATTTCCCAGGTATTTAAATTTTTGTACCTGCTTGATTTTAGTATCCCCCACCTGTATTTGACATTTTGGGCTGCCCTTTTTGCTAATGACAAGCGCCATTACTTGAATCAAAAGTAACTTGAAACTGACTCTTACGCACTTGCTATTAATTTACTGTTTAGATTTACTCTAATCTGAATATTATAGATTATTAGTGAAATGATGCTTTTAAATCAGTTTAAGTTTCAGTTTCCTTTTCTAATAGATTATATATGGCAATCCGGAATGTTAAGTCGATGTCGATGTCTATATTTCTGAGATGAGGTAGTATTTACAGTAATTACATTATTCGGACTATTGTCCTCATCTGTGTTGCCATTTGTACGAAACAGGCTGCCTCCTTAAGGTAAGGCTACAAGAGCACCGCAAGGTCGTAACACGAGGGGAGATAGAAAAATCAGGCGTAGCCGACCACATATGGAGGGAGAAAGGGGATCACCGCCCCCGATGGGATGAAGCTGAAATAATAGATAGAGAACGCCACTGGAAACTATGTAAGCTTAAGGAATCTGCACATATGCTAGGCCACAAAAATCTCCTAAGCCGACCAAACATAGAGAAGAATACAATATGGGAACTAGTAATATGGAGTGCCAGAGAAAATCATTGGCTAAAAAAAAAAAAAAAAAAAAAAAAAAAAATGTAATATGAGCTCTGCTAAAAAAATGCTAGAGAAAAACCATTAACATCAAAAATTGCAATATGAACTCTGGTAAAAAGTGTTACAAGACATTAGGTTTATAAGTCTACAAGGACACATGACCCAGTGGATATAGATGTTGGTTAGTTCCTGACTTGGCTCTTAGAGTTGTGAGTTCAATACCAGGCTACAGCAGTGGTGAACAAGTAACTTGGAGATAAGTCATGACTTTCAATTGAGGCTTCCCGCAAGGAATGGAGTTCGTATACCCCAGTGATTGTAATAAAGGGTTCGGTTCGAAATTCCTAGAACCTGAAGAAGGCCGGAGCGTACAACGGCCGAAACGTCGTACAAATGGCAACAAAGATGAAGAAATAGTCCGAATACTGTAAACACTGTCGATAGAGTGATCAAAATCTCCTTTAAGATTGCTTCAGTAGGTACTAAATTTTAACATTTTCCAACTAATTAATTTAGTGCTTGCAAACCGGATGTTCGTCTGGAATTGGTCAACATGCATAAATACCAAATGTCTATTAAGTGTTCGTCAATCACTTCTGAAGAGTTGACTGTCTGATAGTAATGCAGCGGTGAGTAAGTTTTCAATTCTGCATTCCTGCAGCACGTATACTGCTATTCACCCCGAGGGATGACGCTGGTCCCTTTCAAGGAATGGGGTGTGTTGGAGTGTATGTTTTGGGCGAGTAAAAATCAGGCCCACCAACTTGACATCATCTCCTGTATCTTGCGGCAAGATTCGGTCCAAGTGAAAGCTTATCTGCAAGGAATGGCCAGAAGGAACCTCGATGCAAGAAAAGCTCGTTTTTGATGCTTTGCTGCATGAGAATTTATTGAAGACATATTTTATATAAAAAAATCTTATTGCTTGTTTCCATTGAAGACTTGAATGTCTTTTCAGATAAATTCTAATCTTAAGTATTTAAAATCCATCACTGGCTTTCAAAGTCTACTTGAATTATATCATACGAAGTATGGTCATCTATCTACAATGTGAACATTTTTTTTTAAAATCATATCACCCCGAGCAAGGCGGTAACGCCACTGATGTGCAGGGGGCTACGTAATTCTGAAAAGATAAGAAAAAGAAAGTCGGAAACCACATCCTAAACAGGGAACAGGGGATGAGCCTCTTAACCTGTTCAATAGACGTGGATGGAGTGTGAACCGGGCGATAGATAGATCTATCTACTCCAATTGAAAAAAAAAAAAAACTAAGTGAGAAGATTGGAAAAGAGAAAGCCGGAAACCACATCCTAAACAGGGAATAAGGGATGAGCCTCTTAACCTGTTCAATAGACGTGGGTGGAGTGTCAACCGGGCGATAGGAATCAACACTGCATAGTGACTGCTAGTTTCACAATACGATCAATATATATATCGCTATACTTTACAGTTTGTTATATTTATAAGAAAATAGTGATTAGTATGAGAGAGAAAGTGTCTATAAAGATTTTATAACCGTAGTGATAATGATCAATTAGGCCCCATTTAAATATACACAGAGACCTACAAGACATCTCTTGAAATACATTCGACGACAATACAAATACAATAACCTTATTTACATGTAAAAAAGGCTAAAAATAATGGAAGCATTATTAATTTAAAAAAAGGCAACGCTCAATAACAAACTTTGAACACGGCCACAATATACTGACCGTGTTTGGAAATTAAAACATTGCAATAACTCTAGATGCATACATAAAAATTCATACATTCAGTTAAAAGTAAAAATCATTCTTGATAATGATTAAAAGTATTAACCAAAAGCACTCGGAAAAAACAGAATATTCGAACATTGTCTACATAATTTATGTTCAGAAAAGAATTACAAGAACACAGGAAATTAAATAAAAAAACAAACAAACTCGACAGCAGTACTTTGTCAGTCGTTTTTAACGAAACTTATATATATATATATATATATATATATATATATATATATATATATATAACCCGGTGTACATCCAACCAACCAAAACTGATCACTAAGTATACTCTTTCGGGAATTTTAGATTTATTTATGTTTTATCTAATTTTTACTTTGAAAATAAAAAGGTAATGGGTTACCGCTTCACGGAGCTCAGACGCGGACAAACATAAATGCGGAGACAACGACTAAAAATGGGGCCGTAGTTCTTCTTTCTTTCTTTTTAGTTATTGTGTGCATTTATGTTTTTCTCTTGATTAATGTCTGAAAACCGAACAGCGACAGCCAGTTAACTTTTCTTTGCTCCCCATTCCCCTTTGTTTATATATATATATATATATATATATATATATATATATATATATATATATTAATGCGAGGTCTGATAAAAAAGTATTGAGACTGGCGCTATAAAAAGGAAACTACAAGACGTATCAATGCAACATATAATGTCCTTCGAAGTAGACACCGTTTGAAGCTACCTTTTTTTTTTTATATACAGCGTCATTTGCACGGATGGAAGGATTCCTAGAACTCCTTTTTCCAAATAGCGAGCAGCCGCTTCGTCGCATTCTCTTGGATTTCCTCGGCGTCTTTATATCTTGTTTCTTTCAAATGGGATTTGGTTTTTCGTAGAAGAAAAAGTTTCAAGGGATGCGATCTGGGAATATGGATTTTGTCGAAACTGGTGATGATTTTATGGTCCAAAACTGATTCGCAAGCCATAATCAATAATGCAACCTTTGTGGTGTGGTGTGGTAAAGCGACCACACGCTACACACTTTCCTTCCCAGCGTTGCTATAAACAAATAGGAGTAAGCAAGTACGTTATAAGTTAGTGCATACGCGACAGAGTCCAAGTTAAATCTGTTCCAAAAAATTTCACTCTGCAAACTTTAGCTCTGTTACAAAAGCAAAAGTCCCAATACTTTTTGATCTAGCCTCGTATATAATTTTCAAACGTCCGTTTTTTGAAGCTATATATATATATATATATTTACAAATTATACACTTCAAATATGAAGATATTCATATTTCAAAACGATAACAAAAAATAAATTATATGTCATCAGAAATAGAAAAAAAACAAACAAACTTTGTTGCAAAAATGTAAATAAATTATTGAATATTATATCTATTTGTTAAAGGTTAATTTTGCTTTATAAATTCATCTTTGACAAAGCAACATGCGACACTAAGCACAATTTCATAGCGTATAAGTGTCGAATGTAAACTGATCAGCAAAAAATCACTTGGCTGCAATAAACCAATTTTGACTACCCACGCTTTAGTATTACATTAGCAAGTATATTTGTATGTAAGAATTGCAGTGCGAACGAAAAACAAAACAAAAATGACAACTGATTGGTTAAATAAATTCCTTTTGTTATTAATAATTGCAGTACATATCCGATTATTTACATTTAAAATGCTGCTGATAAGTTTTCTTTGTAATTTAAGCAAAGACTTGTGAAAATAAACAAAGAACAAATTGGAGCAACTTTAATAAACATATGAGGGGGTGCAGAAAAGTTACCAGCCCCATCAAGAAGCCCTTCTATTTCAGATATTATTAATTAGTAAATTATAATCTTTCCATTTGATGTCAGCAAAAAACGTTAGTCTGAGAAGAGGCAATGAAATGACTGGAGGTTAGCATCTGCCATGCTGTTGAAGGCAAAAAAGAAACTTTTAGACGATTAACATAAAGTAGTTTCGTTTTTTGAGGCGTTACACTTAACAAGCCATTCTTTGCCCTAGTTAACAGCAGATTGTAGATAAATTTTGTGATCAGCTTTCAATGAATTAAGACTTTCAAAATGTACAAGAGAAACCATTCTTTGATAATTTAAAAAAAAAATACAATCTAAGAATGGAAACGAAAAGGAAATTAATACTGAGCATCAGAAAGAGACAGCTAAAGTTCCTGGGACATGCAATAAGGAAGGAGGGCTTGGAGAACCTGATACTAACAGTACGGATAGAGGGGGAAAAGAGACAGGGGAAAGCAGCGGATAACATATTTTAAGGGCCTGAGCAGGTTGATGACAGAACGGAGGTTACGTTGTGTAACAGGAGAAAGCGTGCTAAGAGCCACCAGGGAGACGGATATGGAAAGCCATGATCGCCTAAGCTCTGAAAGGACAAAAAAAAAAAAAAAAAAAAGAAAGAACAAACCGATCAAGCAATTTTTATTGTGTGTAATCGATAATCACAATCCGTGTAATTTTGTCATGTGAGATATTTATTTGTATGCATGTCGCCGCCCCCACAAACTGTGTAAGGTGAAAAAAAGTGATGTAAGTAAAAGCTAATCATATAGACAAGGTGGTAGAGTTGATGAAGTAGCTAAAATTAGGCCAGAACGTGATAAATTCTGTTTACCGTCGGTCTGACATGCGTCACGAATGACAGCTTCTTCTAGACCTCGGGGTCTGCATGTAATTGAGTGTTTGATACACTGACGTAAGGTACTAACGTGGTCGGCCGGTCGGTTGGCCTAATGTCATTAACTTTGTTTCTCCCAACTGGCACTGACATGTCAAACAACTTGCTTCTCTAAATCGGGCGATGAGACGAAGAATCAAGATAGATCAAGTTCAGACAGGTGCGTATGTGTGAGGGAGCCAGTATCATCCGTGCACGCGCAAAACTTACAAGAAAGAAGTTCTGTATGCACGCGTAATTTAATTAAGTTTGTGTAAAAAGAAAGAAAAAGTATCCACAGTCGAATATTATCAAATCCTGTTTTGAACTCTTCTCTATGGCAATGTAATGTGCGTTAAGATGCAATGGATATCGACTAGGAATGATAAATCTAAGAGGCCAGTTCGAATTCTTCTTGAATTCGTTGCATTCACTTACGCACAAATACACTTGGGAAATGTGTGTATAAATCCATCTTTTCTCCTTCTCGCTATGGGCTAATTAGCAGACTAGATTCCATAGTCTTAGTTCGGCAAGAGTCTACCGCAGAAAGAAAAGACAACCTACTTCGGGAAAGTCTTCTACCGAGACAGTTATCTCTCGAAAGAGACGTGATTACCCAAGCGTGTATCAACTGACGTATATGGCAATGAAATCTGGACAGTTTTCTTTAAAAAATCCCCCCAAAAACTCTTAAAGCAACTGAGATGTGATTCTACCGCGGAATATTGAGAATAACATGGATCGAGCATGTGACAAACGAGGAAGTTTTAAAGAGAATAAAAACTAAAACAATAGCTGAATATTTTAGAGCATTTGTAATTATTTACATTGTTTGGACTGTCGTCCTTATATTTATTGCCATGTTCACCTTCAATATCTGTCTATGTTTCTGAGATGAGGTATTGTAATTATTTACACTATTTACATTGTTTGGACTGTCGTCCTTATATTTATTGCCATATTCACCTTCAATATCTGTCTATGTTTCTGAGATGAGGTATTGTAATTATCTACACTATTTACATTGTTTGGACTGTCGTCCTTATATTTATTGCCATATTCACCTTCAATATCTGTCTATATTTATGAGATGAGGTATTGTAATTATTTACACTATTTACATTGTTTGGACTGTCGTCCTTATATTTATTGCCATATTCACCTTCAATATCTGTCTATATTTATGAGATGAGGTATTGTAATTATTTACACTATTTACATTGTTTGGACTGTCGTCCTTATATTTATTGCCATATTCACCTTCAATATCTGTCTATGTTTCTGAGATGAGGTATTGTAATTATTTACACTATTTACATTGTTTGGACTGTCGTCCTTATATTTATTGCCATATTCACCTTCAATATCTGTCTATGTTTCTAAGATGAGGTATTGTAATTATTTACACTATTTACATTGTTTGGACTGTCGTCCTTATATTTATTGCCATATTCACCTTCAATATCTGTCTATGTTTCTAAGATGAGGTATTGTAATTATTTACACTATTTACATTGTTTGGACTGTCGTCCTTATATTTATTGCCATATTCACCTTCAATATCTGTCTATGTTTCTGAGATGAGGTATTGTAATTATTTACACTATTTACATTGTTTGGACTGTCGTCCTTATATTTATTGCCATATTCACCTTCAATATCTGTCTATGTTTCTGAGATGAGGTATTGTAATTATTTACACTATTTACATTGTTTGGACTGTCGTCCTTATATTTATTGCCATATTCACCTTCAATATCTGTCTATGTTTCTGAGATGAGGTATTGTAATTATTTACACTATTTACATTGTTTGGACTGTCGTCCTTATATTTATTGCCATATTCACCTTAAATATCTGTCTATATTTATGAGATGAGGTATTGTAATTATTTACACTATTTACATTATTTGGACTGTTATCCTCATCTTTGTTGTCATGTTCACCTTCAATATCTGTCTATATTTATGAGATGAGGTATTGTAATTATTTACACTATTTACATTGTTTGGACTGTCGTCCTTATATTTATTGCCATATTCACCTTCAATATCTGTCTATATTTCTGAGATGAGGTATTGTAATTATTTACACTATTTACATTATTTGGACTGTCGTCCTTATATTTATTGCCATATTCACAACGTTTTGGCTATTATACGTTGCGACCTTCTTCAGGTGATTGTAATTTTGAACTGAATTCTTTATTTCGCTCACTGGGGTAGATTGTTCTTGTTCCATGAGTCATTCCTTTTCTGGATGTCTTAGTTATTCCCCCTTTAACTTAACTCCCTAAGTTTTGTGTTCACAGGTATTGAACTGACAACACTTTGGGTCAAGTCACTGGATGCAACTAGCAGTTTTATCCAGTGGACCATGTGTCCTTAAGGAATATAGCAACAAAGATGAGAACAATTTAAATAATGTAAATAAATTTAGGACATATTGATTAAATTTTTATGGTGTATCAACACTTTGTGAGTCATTTGAAGCTGAAATATATTTTGGATTCTAATAATAATTCCGTTTTGTTTTGCGATTGAATATTGCATTGATAATTTTTAAAGGATGTTTTTTTTTTCCAGACACAACTTCTGGTATTTAATTTATAGTTCAGGGATGAGATGGAATCATAACTTTTCCCAAGGGTATTAGTGCATAAGTTAATTCGAATAGAACTCCAATTTCTCACCCCGATCTGCTGTCTAGTACATCATCTCTGCACATCCGACATATTAAAGAAAAAATGATCGGAGAATTCGATACTCACAAGACGCATAATCGAGGGCTAGAAAATTAAGTAAAGTAACAAGTAACTAGAAGAGTACAAATGAATAGAGGAAAAAGTACCACAAAAACAATTAGGGGTCATAAATAAGCAAGTATTGCTAAGAGCAACAAAAAAGAAGCTGTGGAGAGCTGTGAACATCCATCTCCCGAAAAGACACGGCTCTTTCGTTGATAAAGCGTTAATCTTATATGGAATCCTTTATTTTGTCTTACTACGAACACTTTCTGCCCGGGAGTGTGACATCTTTAGCGTTGTTATGCCGTAAGCGCTCTTTGACCTTGAATAAGTGTTGGTAAATGCAGTCTTTCTTAATTACTGCTCTGTGCCTCTCCTATAAATACTTTCACGGCTTCTACTCCGATGAACTTAGATCACTGGTGCCCTCTAGGCACGAATTTGCACGAGATACTAGATTAGCAACTAGGTCCCACCCTTTTACAGTGAAACCGATAAAATGTAACCGCAATTTCTACTCCAACAGCTTCCTTTCTCGCACATCCCGCTCTTGGAATTCCCTTCCACATACTTGCTTCCCCAACAGCTACAACCTCCAGGAGTTTAAATGTAAGGTCCATAGACACCTCCTAACATACTAACTCGCACCCATTCTCTCAAACACTCTTCCTATGTACCTCCTTACTCGCCTATCATCCTCCTTCTGACATTTCCTATATGTAATCGCTCTCTCAGCACCTTCCCCTATGTAACCCCCTGCGCTATAGTGGCAGTGGAATACCTTGCTTGGGATGAAATGATTAAAAAAAAAAAAGAAAGAAAGTAAAGTAATTATCGAAAACTATGGATATTTTTAAAGTGAATCACTTTGAATGAGACAGTTGAGAGAGCACGTGGACTTTTAAACATCTTTTTAATCATTCCCTCAATAAAAGTACTAAGACAGAACGGGGATTTTACCGAGAGTATGAGAAAAGAAAAAGAATATTAAGAAGTCAGTCAGTTAGTTAAGTGCCATACGTGATACACGCTTGGGCGATCATGTTTCGAAAGAGACATGACTGACTGGGCAGAGGATTATCCCGCAGTAGGTTGCCATTGCTTTCTGCGGTAGACTGGTTGCCGACCAAGGCTATAGAACCCAATCTGTCCTGTTATTTAACCCATAACTGGAAGGAAGAGACGGATTAATACCTTTCCCAAGGGTATTTGCGCGTAAGTGAATAGAGTGGATTCAACTGGAATTCGAACTCAGCTCCCCGGTTTTTAGTTCCGAGCCGATATCCACTAGACCACAACGCACATCCATATTAAGAAGAGAGGATAATAAAAGAACAAGAATGAAGATAAGAAAATAACGATTGACATTGCATTTACGTTTCTGAAAATCAAAGTTGATTGGGAATCAACAAGTCGGAAGAGAGATTCACAAGCGAGAGAAGTGTTAGCATAGAACTTATAATAAAATGAAAAAAAAAAACATAATTAAGGAAAGAGGACGATAAAACAAATTAAAAAGACAAACGATAACGCTTGACATTGTATTTAAATTATTAAAGACTAGCAGTATAGCCCGGCGTTGCTCGGGTGTAATGAAAGGTTTAAAACTAATCCATGGTCCTGGAGTTAAGACTCTTTGGACGTTGGCACGAACGGCTAAAAAGCAATCGTTGTTTCCAGTTAAAGCGAAACCGTAGACTCAAAGAAAAATCAATGGATGTAAGTCAAATTTTGATTTCCTGGTATCGATATCAAATAAGTATTTTTCGTCGTAAACTGAATTTTGAAGGCTAAATAAGTCCTCTGA
This sequence comes from Ascarosepion bandense, assembly GCA_037127315.1. Lineage (NCBI taxonomy): Eukaryota > Metazoa > Mollusca > Cephalopoda > Sepiida > Sepiidae > Ascarosepion > Ascarosepion bandense. The sequence continues at coordinate 1,222,087 of JBBBDQ010000851.1, forward strand.
GTAAATGGTATCATGTCTGAGACTAAAAACTACAATTATACCTACTTAGAGCCAAATCCGAAGCAAAAACTAAAATAATAATGCTGAAAAAAAAAAAATACAGACATACAGGCAGATAAACAGACACACAAACATCTTAACTTATATATATATATATATATATATATATATATATATTATAGATTTTCTGCACTATTGTAAGAACTGCAACCTTGAAACTTCTGAATATCGTTTCTTATGTCTTTGTCTATGAGTGTATCAAATTTCATTAACTCTCCTTCTATAACCCGATTTTTTCGATTATCGATTTTCGATATTTATCGGGGGTACCTCGACACAAAACCTAGCTAAGAACACTCGCAGACGCTTATAGTACAACTGTGTAAATTTTCAAAAAATCGGTTCAGCCGTTTCGGAGTCTATAGGTAAAGGACACACACACACAAAGTTCCATTCATAAATAAGTTTAGATCAAAGTTGTCTGGGAAGTAAGAAGCCACAAGAGAGTTCCACAAGCGAGAAGTGCAATGAGAGAAATTGTTAGCAAAGAACTTACGGTAAGAATTAGCCATTGCAATTGTAAAATTATGAGACTTTGCCACCAATCTAATACTGTGCTGGAATTCATAAAATCTATATGCTGTACATGAGCATTTAGTTGTTCTTTATTGCTGGTCGTCATGGGGTTTAGTGCCTAATTAAAGCTGACACTAAGTTGGGATTAATACAAACATATGTGTCATTAGCACGCACAGAATATATAACTACAGAATGACAAATTGATCGTCAACAACAAAAACATTTTTAATATTCCTATTACCACTAGTATGGATGCATTCATATTATGGATTAGACAAGATATTTGAAGAACAGATACTCTAGAACAATGAGGCATTTGGGAGCTGGCATTCAGTAGCAGATGACAGTAACGATAATTTTTTTTAGAAGACCACGCTACTAATTTTAATCCTTTTCCGATGATAAATTGTTCTTTTATTTTCGAAACAAAGATACAAGGAATCAATAATATTTTGACTATATATATATATAGTATGATTTATTTAAATGAAGCACTTTTTACAAGCAAAACAAACTGTGACAATACAGTATGCATGAAGTATTTGGGAACCTACATTTAGCGTGCCATAAATGGAAGTCGATCTAGCATAATATTACACGACATGCGCCAAATATTAACATTCTTATTTCTCTTCAAAGCGCACCGAGAATATTAAATGGAAACTTATCATCAGGCATAGGAAATAAAAAGGCGTGTTGTACTCGCGAAAATAGTCGCCAATTGCAACTACTCGGAGATTAGCTTCATGAAAGTATCCATGTCTTTCGTGTTCAATGTCAGGAAAGAGCTCAAGGCTACTAGCGGGAATATGTCCCCAAGGGCCGAAAGGAAAACAAAACGATACTAAGAACGGCTAAACTTGTTCAGCATGTCCAGAAAATCCTCAACCACAACACTAGCAAGTCGATGAAAATCATTGCCAATCATCTCAAGTTAGCAAAGCTATCAGCACTCTCTTATAAGTAGAAGGCAGTTGATGTTCACCAAGATCAGGAAAATCGTATGACCTGACTGAAACACTTGTATGGAATGTTATGGCTATTACTGCTGGGTTGGTTCTTTTGCCTAAACATCAAAAACTTTCGCAGCCGAAATAAATAGGCAAAGAGAAAAGGAAAGATACAGAGACACTAGAGGGACAGTTTGGGCACTGATTTTATGTTTTTGGTTCCAACGACCTCTTGTTGGGGAAATTCCTTCCTGGACAGTTTGGCACGTCTTTACCATCCAAAGTTCCAACAGAGAAAGAGCGAGTTTATTTTTGGCACTAGGAGGCCTCTCTTTTTGCGCATGCGTATATTGTCTTTCCTGTCAGAGGACTCCTGGGAGATTTTTATGTTTATTTTATTTCGTACTTTTATTTTATTTTGTATTTTTATTTTATTTCGTAGTTTTTATTTTATTTTGTATTTTTATTTTATTTAGTGTTTTATTTTATTTTGTATTTTTATCTAATCCCGAACACTTGGCATACAAGGTTAAACAGTTTGAGAAACCCGGCAATACCTGATGTTCCTTTGATTAAAAGACTTCGATTTGGATCATAAATGAAGAGGAGGCATGAGGAGTGACGCTGTGCAGAACCCGCGGCAATGCACTCTAAATTCACATTGTCGGTGATGGTCTCGGCGTTCGTGAGCAACGAAGATCATACTTTGTCTTGCAGACCCTCCGTGTCAATGCTACAGAATCCAGCTGGACGCTACTATCACCCATGTGATCGAGTCGCGTCCGACAGAGTTTTGATGATTCGACACCCAAAATTGGACTACTAAATCCGGAGCATCACGAAGAAGGATAACAATCAGCATCCTCACTGTAGCAAATAATCGTTGAAGGTTGTCTCCGAGAGTGTAATTGTCAGTGTGAACGAGAAGCACCTTATTAGGCTGCATAAAGACCGCCATCGATGGTTGAAGGCGATTTTATGGAATGACCAATTTCTGTATTTCTAAGTTGAATATTTCGTCTAATTCTATTGAAAATCTATTGATTTCCTTGTTATTGACTATCCTTGTTTCACCTTATATTAAGCTTTGTTCTCAATTACCTGACGCATCCTAGAAATTATGGTTTTAAAATCTCTGTACATAAAATCAATCATTTAATAAATGACAAATATGATTTAATTTTTTTTAAGAGACAATTAAAAAATCTCCATCAGAAGTGATAAATGTCACGGACATCAATGAGAAAAAAATTTAAAATGTCTTATTCGGAAGTAATGAGAATTTACATAAACGTTTAGTTAGAATCGTTATTGTACAACTAGGGGTGTGTGAAGGTAGCGGAGGGCATATAAACACGGAAAGTGGAATTGATGAACACGGTTCAAATTCCTTGCAAGTCTGCTACGTTGCTAAGATATGAACCAGTAACTTATCCCCCTACACAGCTTGATAGACTGCACTCTCTAACATTGGGTGGTTAGAAAGGGGAGGAAAATACCGAATTCCAAAGAGGAAACCGCTCCACTATTTTTCCCAAGAATAAATAAAAATTCGGAGATAAAGGCAATAAATCTGTGGAAAGTCATAATCGTCTTGAATGGAAATGGCATTAAAAAGCAATAAAGTCATTGTATTTGTTAATACAAAGTGATTTTCTTTAAAAGTTTCCTATATATCATTCAAACGACTAAAACAATGTATAATGATACGATAACGGATGAATTGATCACACAACAGAACAATAAAAATACAATAATACCTGAATGACTTATACTAATAAAAATACTAAAATTAGAGACTCTGAAGGCCTTGTGCAGTTTAGCTTTACGGTAACTCCTATTTAAGACATAAACATATGACAAAAGTCAAGTGAAAGTAAATCTATTGTTTATCTCTTTATCCGGGCAGTTTACAAAGTCAATGCGAATTTCAGATTTTTAAGAACTTCTCATCTATCTTGGATGGAAATGGCAGACAAAATGGAAAGAACAGATTTATTTAAGAATAAAATAGATTATTAACGATTCATTTCTTTTTCTTGGTTAAATGCTTTTTTTTCTCGGATAAGAAATCTTTAAAATGGCATCAGTAGACGAAAATTAAAATTTTATTCTACGCTAAAATTTCTCTCAAAATAATTAATTGAACTATCTTGCCGATATTGACATATAAAGGTCCAATAGTTCAGTTTTTAGAACTGAGACACACTGAGATACATTTCAAAAGAACTGAAAACATAAATGATACCCAGTGTGATACGAAACCTCCGAATAGCCCTATTTAGGTTTGGCTGGGACATTTTTCTTTCTCTTAGACTGGCTGCCACCCAAAGCATGAGATCTCTGGTATTTAATCCAGAGCTAGAGAAAGAATTCATGTCTCTTTCAAGAACATTAGCTCGTAGTGAACGAAACAGAATTTGAACTAGGTTTGTTGAGGATTAAACTTTTTGGCACTGATAACCGTTATGCTACCATAGGCATAAAGAATCAAACCTTTATTCATGAGCTGCTATTAACTGTCATTACTATAAAATTGGTACTTTTTTTTAATGACCCTCAAAAACTCAGGCCAGTAAACGTCAATTAAACTGTTAAAAAACAAACAACAAAACAAAAATCTAATACTGAAATACGTGTATCTACTAAATATAAGCAATGAGAAAATTATGACTGTAAAGATTATTTTACTGGATAACCTTGTTTAAGTAAACGCCTTGTTTTTTTAATGGTGTGAATTATGTCTGTTTGTGCATTACAGAGAAATAATAAAGAGAATCTGATCCGATCTAAAAATGGGGACGCAGATTAGAAACCTGCTGAAAAACAATCCTCACGAATGCACAAGCCGGTTAACGTAATTCACATGAAAAGAATAACAAAACAAAAAAACACCCCCTCCCCCCAAAAAAAAACAGAAAAAACAAGCAGACAAAAAACAAAAAATACAAAAAAAATACAGGACGTCTAATCAAACATGGATAATAGCTAAAATATATTTTGGAGTAATAAGAATTAATACCCTGTTTTAAATAAAATCTATTAATTCCTCACACACATACACACTCTCTCTCTCTCTTTATATATATATATATATATATATATATATATATATATACGAGATTATAATTATACTCGTCTCGAAAACCTTCCTGAAAACTATCGAACGAAGGAAAAAATGGTTGTAAAACAAGAAAGGGCTTAGGGCATGAAAGTCAGTCAAAAGAGTTCGGATCGAAATCAGTACGAAGCCCAAAGAAAAAACCCGACACGAGTAACCATCTAACAGAAAGCGCTCAATACAAAGGTAGAGCAAACTAAATAAATAGCACCGAATGAGCATGACGAACGTACCTAGGTTTCACCTAAACGGATCATCAGGAAAAGCCAGCTTTCAATGACGATCCGTTTAGGTGAAACCTAGGTAGGTTCGTCTGGCTCAGACACAATCTCTCTTTTATACAGGCTTCATTAAAAATGACATACAAGGTATTATCATTAAGGTTTTTATATAATTTTTTATATGCAAAAAGAGCAATCCTACACTTAATAACATCAATTATGAACAAGGTAACAATCTTACCATGCTCAGAACCTAACATAAACAAGACTATATATGCATAAACTTTACACGTGTTTATTTACAAGTAAAACAAAATGAATTCTTGATAATGGCTAAAAGTACAGCCGAAAGCGCTTGAAAATACAAAAGCTTTGGACAATTGTCATATAATATGAGTTCCGAAAATAAAAAAATATATGAACACATGAAAAATCATATAAAAAACAAACTTAATGATAATACTTTGTCCGTTATTTTTAATGAGACATATATATATATATATATATATATATATATATATATATATATATATAACGTAGAATATTTGGTATTTAAGTCAGGTAAATTCCGATAGAAACAAACTCAAAAGAACTCAATGTTAAATTGATTTCATTTAACAGAGTAATATGATTTAGAAATTTTTTTAGATATACTACAATTTCATGGGTAATAAATATTTCGTCGCCAAATGATGACTTTGCGGCTTGTAGATATATATTGATTGTTTAATTACTTAGTTTCTGGTCACAATAAGATTATACCAGTGCACATTTGTATTAAAAAGTGTACAATACAATTCTATTGTAAAACTTTTGAATATTTTCCATTTGTAAACGAGTTATGACGCGACCTAGGAATCTACCATGAGTGGTGTCTTCAGGCGATTTGCAATAACTGATTAAACCGTTTACCTTTTTTTTTTATTTTTTAAGAACGCTCACGTAACTGTATTTTTTTTTAACCCTCACGTGACAGGGAATTTTTGAACGCGCAAATTTTAAAATTACAAAGAATTTTAAAATTACACACACACACACACACACATATATATATATATATATATATATATATATATATATATATATATATATATATATAAACTTATTTATAAATGGAAATTTGTCTGTATGTGCGTCTGTCTGTTACCTATAAACTCCGAAACGGCTGAACCGATTTTCTAGACAATTTACACAGTTGTACTATAAGAGTCTGCGAGTGTTCTTAGCTAGGTTTTGTGTCGAGGTACCCCCGATAAAAATCGAAAATCGATAATCGAAAAAATCAGGTTATAGAAGGAGTGGTCCGATTTTAATGAAATTTGATACACTCATAGACAAAGACATAAGAAACGATATTCGGAAGTTTCAAGGTTGCAGTTCTTACAATAGTGTAGAAAATCTATTATATATATATATATATATATATATATATATATATATATATATATATAAGGCAATATATACATTTTTATATATATATATATATATATATATATAAGGTAAGATGTTTGTGTGAGTGTCTGTTTATTTGCCTGTATGTCCTTTATACAAATCCACAATTTTTATCCGATTCACACCAAACTTCACACAAATATTCTTTAGGCTGAGTCTGAGCTCCAGGACCATGGATTAGTTTTAAACCTTTCATTAGACCCTAGCAACGCCGGGCTATACTGCTAGTATTTTAAAATTATATATATATATGATTAAATATAGTTTTTAAGTTATGCTATATTTATGGGTTAAAGGGCTAAATATCAGGGATAGAGCATATATAAATAAAAAAGCAGACATTGAAATTAACACTCAGAGGCGACAATTGTGTTCGAGCATGAAACAGACTGTCGCCTCTGGGTGCTGACTTCAATGTCCCCTTTTATATTTACATAGTCCTGGTATTAAGAACTTTAACCCATAAATTTGTTGGATTAACAAATAAAAAGACATTACTGGAAATAAAATAGTAAAAAACGGTTTAAACGGAACAGTTTTAATTTCTGTAAATAAGCTCATGTCTTTCAGTGGTAGCAAAACTCTCAGAAAACATGAACGCTTAAATTCGCACAACCCAGACATCTACACATCTTGTGGCATCTACCTACCGTGATGCAATGGTTAATACGTTCGTTTAGTTGACCGATTCACTAGTGCAATGGATTCTATCCTCGCCATTGTAACCTTGTGTCAAACTGAGTAAATAACAATATGTAACCACCGTCTAGTCCCCCCACAACAAACTAATCAATAATTATTGCCTTTGGCTTGTCACATTGGCATCAAGCTCTTGACAGTCTGGGAGCTTATGTCAGTTCAATGTCCATAATATATTATAGTTTTTGAAGTTTCATATCTGAGACATTTTTATTGTGCTCAAATAGATTTTCAAGAAGATTTTTTATGACGTTCTATCTAAAAAAATCCTTAATTTTGTCAGAAAAGCCTAAATTCTCTTAGTATTAAAGAATTAATCGCGCAACCATTGAATGTATTGTCTGTAAAAATTGATCAGACATATTTTTATGTAAACGCTGCTTTAATTCATATTTGTTTTAAGAACGGATTATAATTGTTTCCCGCCTCTCAATAAGTCATAATTCAACGACAAAAAAGTGGAGAAAGAAAAACATATAAGAAAGCGAAGTATTGATTCTTTTGCTTAGGATTGTTATTCCATGATCTATTTGATAAAAAAAAAGAAAGAAAAAAAAATAAAAAGAAAAAAAATAGAAAAATGCCCACCGATGGACATCAACATTAGATTTGGAGCTAGAATCGATAAATAAGAAAGTTTATATATGTTTAAGTTCTTTATTTGATGCCATGATTTAAATATGAAACTATATATGAAAATTAAGTTCATCCTTAAGCACATATACAGCTCTGACTAACTTAAACAACAAATCAATTTTTCCAAGCTTCTTATAATTATAAAAACTTGAAATCCTTTAAAACATTCCCGTATAATAAACCGTACAATATTAAAGAATCTTATAGAATCTGGCTTGACACACACATTCTCGAAATCTACCCAAACATAATGCCTTTTTTAAAAACAATAAGGCTTTGTTGAACTGAGGAAATATCAGCAATTCTTTTATATATATATATACACACACAAACACACCCATCTCTCTATGTATGTAGACACATAACCATATATCTTTCTCTCTATATATACTCACGCATCTGTATATGTATATATATATATATATACACACATACACACACTCTCTCATCCATCTTTTTGTCTGTCTGTCTGTCTCTCTTATATATATATATATATATATATATATATATATATATAAATAAATTGTGTATATGAGAGAGAGGGCACAACCATAAACCTGAATCTTGACCAGGGTACCACCATTTACTGTCTGCATTTATTCATTCGGCAAATCTAAACAGACTTTACCTATCTAGGATGTTTTAGATCCGTAGAAGACAAACGATACCTATCGACATTTTCTTTTTAATCATATCACCCGAGCAAGGCGGTAACGCCATTGATGCGCTGGGGGCTAAGTGAGAGTAAAAAAGATGGGAAAAGAGAAAGCCGGAAACCACATCCTAAACAGGGAATAAGGGATGAGCCTCTTCACCTGTTTAATTGGACGTGGGTGGAGTGTGAACCGGGCGATAATTTAGTCTATCTACTCCAATTAGTTTAGTCTAGAGGAAAATTTTTCATTATACTATGCAAGAGCGTCTGAATCAAAAGACAAAACAAAAAAACCTAAAAAAGCAAAACAAAAGAAAGGACTGTGTATGTGTTTTTTTGTTGACTCTTTTTTTATAGACCTGGATTTTTAGCCATTTACCGGTACCACCAATATTCCCTTGAACACTTCCACCAGTGCCACCTTCAATTAAACAGCAAAACACCGAATTCCTCAAGAGTACCAATGCTCTCAGCAGTGAAACAACGATGAAGAAAAGAAATCTCGACGCTGAGATTCCTATATTCAAGTGCAAGTTTGGGCGCCTCGACGTGGTGTAATGGTTAGCAAGTTTGTATCGCTGGAACCGATTACGAATTAGTGAGTTCGATCCTCACTGGATACTCCATACGATCGGTCTTGTGCCACATCTAAGCTGCGCTTAGAAAATCAATACCCGAGTGCGAGTTTTTTATGTTCATTTTTTTAATGTAAAACTATTTACAGGTATTATTTTTTGTAGAGGTTAAAATTCATGCATTTTCGGTCACCGTAACCTACTTGGTGTACTAACTTTCTCACGATACCTTTGACTAACTTTACTGGTACATGTGGGCGCTTCTTTAGCATTACGTAACAGTCCTGCAATATGTACCGGTAATCTTGCCAAAAAAGATTGTTATTGGAAGGGCAATGATAGAGACACTTGCGAAACAAAGGTGAAGGCAAATTTGAGATTTTTTTTTTAATCATATCACCCCGAGCAAGGCGGTAACGCCACTGATGTGCAGGGGGCTACGTACGAGTGAAAAGATTGGTAAAGAGAAAGCCGGAAACCACATCCTAAACAGGAAAAAAGGGATGATCCTCTTCACCTTTTCAATAGACGTGGGTGGAGTGTGAACCGGGCGATAATTTAGTCTATCAAAAAGAAAAGAGTGAAAAGATTGGAAAAGAGAAAGCCGGAAACCACATCTATATAAGGTAATTTTTGAATTTAAGTTGGCACACATTGTGGGTGGTATTTCGCTGTTCATGTAGCGACAAAAGGGAAGAAACTCAAGTGACGTAGGAAGAAGGCCCATGGTAAAAGAGCTGTGCTGTTTCTTATTTTATTTGTTAACTCAACACACACACACATACACATACAATAAAAATTAATTCACACCACGTGTATCTCAAAAAATAAAATTGCGCGGGAATTCACCCATTTACAGTTGAAATGGTGTGATGTAACCGTAAGTTCTTTGCCCTCAGTATCTTCTATTGTACTTCCTGCTTGTGGAACTTTTTTTTAGGCTTCTTGATTTCCAGTCTTCAAAAACTGAAATTGTCATCTTCTATCTTAATTTCTGTGAAGTCGAAAACAAGGACGGCGCACCCAAAAGCTCGGACGTAGTGGAAAGCACACCACGTTAGTCAAAAATACGAATTTTCGACCAATCAGAGCTCGACATAAGTAACACACTTTTTTGCGCTCCCGGATCTTCACCATCAAGATAAAAGGGAAGCAGAAACTTTCAACGCCAGAGGGAAGAGCAACCAGCTCGAAACACACAGTGAGGCACGGACAGTTAGAGACACACACACACACACACACACACAGAATTATTGTGTGTGTGTGTGTGTGTGTGTGTGTGTGTGTGTGTGTGTTAAGTTTGGAAAATAAAATAAGAAACAGCACAATGGTCTCTCTGGGGCAGACGTGGCGCTACAAGTTCTTCTAGATGATCCCTCTTATTCATTTCAACAACAGACACAGGGAAATAGTAGGCAGTCCGAAAGTTTCTCTTAGTCACCAGTTTTTCTCCTGTACACACTTTTAACGGGCCTGTTTTATGTGAGCATTACCGGCCAATGCTGGTCAGACGAGAATTGTTGTGTTCCCTCCCAAATCATTATTCACAAGGCCAGGAGGATGTTGATAATAAACAGAATGTGATTTTCTTAATAATTTAAATAGCTTAATTTAATCATCATCAGAATATTTGAAGCGACTTATTTTATTACGAAACAGAAAACATGAAAATGTATGTTTGAAATATTTATTCATATCTTTTCTGTTATGAATAAACTAAAAAACACAATTTATTTCTAGCTAAATTGTTCAGGAAATGATTGTATTAACATAAAAAAATCAGCTACATTTCTCTTTTGTGCTAATAAAATACTGACAAAAGAAGTTTTTGGAGTTAGTTTCATCCTTCAAATACGGCTAAAATTTTGCGAAAAGATAAGATACTATTAAACAATATAGGGTTTTAGTCTTGTCTTTCATTCGATTTATCAGTTAAATCAAACGAAAAAATATCGAAAACAGTATTCAGAATTGGAATAATAAATGAAGAGACAGTTTTTATTTCTTTGTTGATAAATAATTTTTCAGTAGTGAAATAATTGTAGCTACTTGTTCCTGAATTAGGAGCTGAACTGGATAGATGCCTCTTTATCAAAGGAAAGAAAAAACTAGTTGGTAGAAACCATATATGTAAACAAAGTTGGCTATATATATATGTGTGTATTTGACTATACTTATGAGATGAGATAGTATTTACGTGATTTACACCGTTCGGACTGTTGTTCTCATCTTTATTACCATGTCTATGACGTTTCGGCCGTTGTACGCTCCGGGTTCTTCAGATGATTGTAATCGAAATAAAGGGTTTGGTTCAAAATTCCTAGAACCTGAAGAAGGCCGAATCATACAATGACGTCGTAAGTCAGTCAGTTAAGTGCCATACGTGATACGTGCTTGGACGATCATGTCTCGAGAGAGACATGACTGACTGGGCGGAAGATTATCCCGCAGTAGCTTGCCATTACTTTCTGCGGTAGACTGGTTGCCATCCAAGGCTATAGAACCCAATCAATCTGTCCTGTTACTTAACCCATAACTGGAGGGGAAAACGGATTAATACCTTTCCCAAGGGTATTTACACGTAAATGAATGCAAAGAATTCAACGATATACACTGCACCACAACGCAATAAATATGAGGACAACAATCTGAAAAGTATCTAAACTTATTTATAAATAGAACTTTGTCTGTGCGTGTCCGTTACCTATAGATTCCGAAACGGCTGAACCGATTTTCTTGAAAATTTATACAATTGTACTATAAGCGTATGCGAGTGTTCTTAGCTAGGTTTTGTGTCGAGGTACCCCCGATAAATATCGAAAATCGATAATCGAAAAAATCGGGTTATAGAAGGAGTAGGTCCGATTTTAAATCAAATTTGATACACTCATAGACAAAGACATAAGAAAAGATATTCAGGAAGTTTCAAGGTTGCAGTTCTTACAATAGTGCAGAAAATTTATAATATATATATATATATATATATATATATAAATAAAAGGCAAGATACCGGGTCTGATCAAATCAGTTTTTCAGCCTTTTTATTTTAGTTTTTACTTCGAGTTTGGCTCTAAGTAGGTATAATTGTAGTTCTTTGTCTCACCCATGATACCATTTATTCAGAGGACGTATTTAGCCTTTAAAATTCAGTTTACGACGAAAAATACTTATTTGATATCGATACCAGGAAATCAAAATTTGACTTACACCCATTCATTTTTTTTTTCAGTCTACGGTTTTGCTTTAACTGGAAACAACTATTGCTTTTTAGTCTTTCGTGCCAACGTCCAAAGAGTCTGAGCTCCAGGACCATGGATTAGTTTTAAAGCTTTTATTACACCCGAGCAACGCCGGGCTATACTCCTAGTATATATATATATATATATATATATATATGTGTGTGTGTGTGTGTGTGTTTGCGTGCGCGTATGAAAGTGGCTAATATTAATTTTTATATTAATCATTCCTTGAGAAGAAAATATTCATTGACTGAGGTAGCTTGTGTTTCTACTGGATGGAATGTATAAATTCTTTCTCTTAAAACAATCTTTCAGAAAAAGAAACTTCACAAGCCTAATAGCTGTTGTCTCTCTTTTCCGAATTGATGGTGGTTTCCTTAAGGTAATATTGATAACAACAATATTAACCGCTTACTTATTCGGCGTTCATTAACCGAACTGCTAATACTGCTGTTGGTTAAAATTTATAAAATCTTTCTCTTAAAACAAATTTTCAGGGAAATAGATTTCTCAATCTAAGTAGCTGTTATCGCTCTTTCTGGTATTGATGGAGGTTTCCTTTCCTAACTTTTTATTTAATGTAGTCTCAGTCAGTTAAGTGCCATATGTGATACACGCTTGGGAGATCATGTCTTGAAAGACATGAATGACTGGGCAGAAGATTATCCCGTAGTAGCTTGCCATTACTTTCTGCGGTAGACTGGTTACCAGCCAAGGCTATAGAACCCAGGTTGTCCCGTTATTTAACACATAACCGGAGGTAAGAGACAGATTAATACCTTTCTCAAGGGTATTTGCGCGAAAGTGTTTGCAACGAATCCGACTGGAATACGAACTCGGCTACCGGATTTCACGTTTCGAGCCTGTAACCACTGCACCACAATACACATAACGTTGCGTAGAATGTCTCTATCTTGATTTTTGTCATTATTTTCTCTTCGATTTGTATGTGATATCCATTTTAATTGTTTCTTCGTGGTTTGGGATTCTTTAGTGTATAGAAATCTTTCAGAATTCACGTAATTTGTATAGACTCGATCTTGATGTTAGATTCCTGGGGTAAAAGAAGTGAAAAAAATCCTTTTTTCCATAATTTCACCACAAGCAAAGCAACAAAGAAGTTATTGAGCATGAAAAAATATAAGAAAGAGAAATTAAGATAGAAGATGACAATTTCAGTTTTTGAAGTTTGGAAATCAAGAAGCCTGAAAAAAGTTCCACAAGCAGGAAGTACAATAGAAGAAACTAAGGGCATAGAACTTACGGTTACATCTCGCCATTTCAACTGTAAAATGATGAGATCTTGCCAACAATCTAGTCAGTCAGTTAAGTGCAGTACGTGATACACGCTTGGGCGATCATGTCTCGAAAGAGACATGACTGACTGGGCAGAAGATTATCCCGCAGTAGGTTGCCATTGCTTTGTTGTCAGTCAGTCAGTTAAGTGCAGTACGTGATACACGCTTGGGCGATCATGTCTCGAAAGAGACATGACTGACTTGGCAGAAGATTTTCCCGCAGTAGGTTGCCATTGCTTTCTGCGGTAGACTGGTTGCCGACCAAGGCTATAGAACCCAATCTGTCCTGTTATTTAACCCATAACTAGAAGGAATAGATGGATTAATACCTTTCCCAAGGGTATTTGCGCGTAAGTGAATGCAATGAATTCAGCTGGAATTCGAACTCGGCTCCCCGATTTCTCGTTCCGAGCCGATATCCAATGCACTAGTACTACGCTTAAATTCATAGAGTTTAGATACCATAAAGGAACGTTTCTCAGAACAGTCACTCTGAAAATATTTATAGAAAAGTACAACAAAGCTACATTACGACGGTTGAAAGTGAATGAAACCGAGATGACAGATCAGGGCTAATGACATTGCAGATTCTTCTTTGAATGTTATCAAGGGTCTCTAAATATATAGCAGTAGCATCAGACCATATGTGGTAGAAATTTTCAAAGCATGAACGAATGGTAGACTTATAAATATGTAAGATAAATTCGGACAAGTAAAATTGTCTAACAGGATATAAAACTTTCGTTTTTGTTTTCCATACATTTTCAATGAAACAAAACCAATGCCTAAATTATGTGTATGTATGACTTCATCTTTACGCTATTAATTCGTCCCAAATTATAAAACGAATTCGTAATTCGTAATCAATAGAAATCAATGAGAATCATCACAGTAAATACGTCTTTTCAGATAGCCCATCGAGACTTTTAAAAGCGTGTTTTAAAGACAAGTTTTAGCCATTTATAAAGCCCAAACTAATAACGTTTTTAAAAAAATATAATTATATTTTAAGTGTATTTCATAATTAGATCTGGAAACTATGTTTCCGATTTTACTTTTTCGATGACCTTGACTTTTCTATAAATCATTCCGATCTTCACTTGTACGGGCAAGGTCACGTCGGCTACAAGTAATCTTCAAACACAAAGGAACAATCAACAAAACACATGCGCACACGAGGATGAAGTAACTGCCCACGAGTTCTCCCGAAATTTCTAGAAACATCTCGCGGTAACTGAATAATTAAACACACAACACGAGAAATGAATTTTGTTGTCTAAATCCTGTAAAATAAATTCCAAGTTAATTGAAAACATGTATAGTGGAGCATTTAAATTATTCGGACTATTGTGTTCATTTTTGTTGCCATTTGTACGACGTTTCGGCCGTTGTACGCCCCGGCTTTCTTCAGGTGCTAGGAATTTCATATTTCTCTATATTTCTGAGTTGAGGTAGCATTTACAGTATTTACATTATTCAGATTATTGTTCTCATCTTTACTGCGATTTGTACGACGTTTCGGTCGTTGTACGCTCCGTTCTTCTTCTTATATATTGGGGGCTGCAAGTTTTTATAATAAAGAGAGTAATGAAGCTTTCTAATTCCATGCTGTGTATCACTTTAGTGTTGCTGCTATCCCCATTTGGTTCATTGGATAGTAAAATTAACCAAAATAAATTTCTTGTTCTTCGCTCTCCATGTATTGCCTCAACGCATTCTTTATAAAGTTTATTTTCTCTGTTACTGCATTTTCTATTTCTGTTTAGTGTTCCTTTTGTTGACACTGTTTTTTTAATCGTATCACCCCGAGCAAGGCGGTAACGCCACTGATGTGCAGGGGGCTACATAAGAGTAAAAAGATTAGATAGGGGAGAGTGAAGAGAAAGACGAACCAGTTAGAAAAGAGCAAGAGAAGGGTGGGAATACAGGTGTGATGACAGTTGCAAAGGTGGAGAGAAAGGAAAGGATATACAGGGTGGTGTAAAAAGAACTAGAGTCAAGTGGTTAAGAGGTGAGTATTGACATTGCATTTAAATTCCTGGGTGTTGTAGCCGTCAGGAAAGCAAGAATATGGAGACGAGTTCCACATGCGGGAAGTGCGAGAAAAGAAACTGAAGGAATAGAATAGTCTGCTGCATTTGGTTGATCTAACTGTGAATGGGTGAGACCCAGTTGCCAGTCTGGTTGCACGAGTAAACACCTGTTGCAGAGGCACCAGTGACTTAAGTTCGTTAGAGCAAAAGACATGAAAAAAATATTTATAGAACAGAGGGAATCCACATCCCGTCTGTGGGGATGTGGCTGGAGTCGTGCAGCCAAGTTGGTACCTATCACATTACTGATTCTCTTTTGGAGCTTGTCAAGAACACTGAGATGAACAGCAAAGGACCCTGACCATATATGGCAGTAGCACTCCATGTACCGACGAATGGTTGATTTGTATATATGCAGGATGGATTCAGGCGGAAAAATCATCCTGGCCCGATACAGTGACCTAACCTTCCTAGTAGTGGGTTTAGCTATTGACTCAATGTAATGGTTCCACTTGCTATCGGAAGAGAGGGTAAGGCCGAGGAGGCGCAGCGTATAGTAGATAGCAGTATTTACTACGCTGAACTTAGTCTGATACATGGTCATCCAGTGCGGATCAAACTTTCTGCAGTAGTAGTAGCTACTGAAAAGATCTTGCTAAAAATTCTATATGCTTTATCATTGTAGAACTTAGGCTATCACGACTCTCCACAATCTCTTGTAGTTTTTAACTCTTAATGTCTTTTGATTATCTTCCCTAAACCTTGCTCTGTTATTAATTTGCTCGCTAAGTAGGTTCTGTTTTCCCGTCTTTTACCTCCAATCTGTCCCGTGAGTATCAAATTTTCCAAGCACTCTTTCTTTGTTATGTATCTAAGAAATTTAAACTTTTTCGTTCTGATGTTAAAAGTTAGATTTTTGTTTTCATTTTCTCTAAAACCTTTGTCTTCACTCACATGTCTGGTCGGTGGTAGTCTCAGTATCTTTCTGTAGAACCACATTCCTGATGCTTCATGTCTCTTCATCATTTGTTAAGAGACTATTTAGTATCCGTGGCTATATAGGAAGACTGATATTACATAACAATTCAGTATTTTTTGTTTCTCATGAAATTTTTGTGCTTTTTAATATTGAGGTTATTCGGAAAGTTCATGCTAATTTTTATTCATTCATGTTCCAATAAATTAGAACACGTCAAATTTATTGATAGATATAATATGCTTACATTTCTGATTAAAGCACACTTTAAACTTTCTCTTGAGAAAAAAGTTTAAAATTACTTAATTCGTGTTAATTTTGCGTCCCTATGAAGATTGATGATGCATTTTAGATACATAATGCTTCTTTTTATCATCGTAAAGGTAAAATGGTTCGCAGGCAACAAAAAAGATATGTGCTCTGTACGGTGAAAGTGCTTTAACAGACAGAATTGCACGGAAGTGATTCACTAAGTTTAGAGTTGGTGATTGTAGCCTTATTGACGAAGAACGCCCAAGCAGACCCCCCCCCATTACAGATGACAACCAAGTGAAGACAAACGTTCAGAATAACTCGCATTACACAAAGCGAGAAATGGAAGAAACACTAAATTCATCAAAATCCACCGCCCTTGAACACTTAGTGAAGCTTTGGTAAAAAAAAATTTCGAACCCAACGATTTCGGGTTCAAAACATTTACTGAAATATTAAATGAAATTTATGACAGTGGTGACATACGAGAAGGCCTTAGAAGGCCCATCTTTAGAGCATTAAGCCAGAAGAAATTGAACGTGAATACAATCTAGTAATCAGCTTAAGAATGAATAACATAAATTTATAATTCTGATTCTGATGAGTAGCAGAATTAAACCGGAAATAGATAAAAAATGAATCCGTTAAAGACACTGGAACAAGAAATGCGATTTTTATTATCACAATGGCATTCACCTAATTTTAACCAGTGTATTTTAAATTTTGGGCTAAATGAGCTTTTAAATATGAATTCAGGAAAAGTTTTTGTTTGTTTCGAGGCTTAACGACCTATCAATCCTTATGGGATCATTTAAGGTCATAACCCATGATTTTTGGGTAAGGTTATTTTTATTTTTACAGCATTTTTCTTTTTCGAGTATTAAGATTCATTAGGATTTGGTTTTAAGAGCAGTGTCCCCAAGTCCTACTCTTGTTATTTAACCCATAACTGGAGAGAAGGGACGGATTAATACCTTTCTCAAGGGTACTAGTGCTTAAGTGAATGAAGGGTATTCAACTGGAATTCGAACTCGGCTCACCGATTTCGCTTTCCGAGCCGATATCCACTGTACCACAACGCACATCCGTCACTATACACTTACAGCACCTGGTATTTCCCAATCGGTCACCCATCTAAGTACTGACCAGGCTCAACGTTGCTTAACTTCGGTGATCGAGCGAGACCCGGTGTATTCAACGTGATATGGCCGTAAGCGAATTCAGGAAAAGTAAATAGTTATTTACTCATCTTGGATCAATTTAGTCACAATCCCGCCAGTATAGAAAACGTAGTTGGGGATCGAACTTGCTTTACAGTAGTAATGACCTGCGAGAGAATCTTGTTAATGATTGCACTACGATGGGGCTCGCATAAATTTGGTTACAGGAACAGAAGACGGAAAGAGCGACACAAATCCGAAAAGGCATCAAGGTAATCAACGATGCATTCAAAAACTAAACAGAGTATTCAGTCAGTTAAGTGCCATACGTGATACACGCTTGGGCGATCATGTCTCGAAAGAGACATGACAGACTGGGCTGAAGATTATCCCGCAGTAGGTTGCCATTGCTTCTGCGGTAGACTGGTTGCCGACCAAAGCTATAGAACCCAATCTGTCCTATTATTTAACCCATAACTGGAGGGAAGAGACGGATTAATACCTTTCCCAAGGGTATTTGCGCGTAAGTGAATGCAAGGAATTCAACTGGAATTTGAACTCGGTTCCCCGATTTCCCGTTCCGAGCCGATATCCACTGCGCCACAAGGCACACCAAAGTATTAATAGGCAGAAAAAAATTGTTTGAAACAAAAAAAAGAGTAATGAACTGTTACGTGATATGTTTTATGTGACAGTGAATGCTGGACGATCTCCTCAGAGATGAAGAATAGACTTGAATAAATAGAAATGTGGTTCTACGCTGAGAATATCACGGACCGAACGTGTGAACAACGACGAAATTTTAGAAACAATGGAAACTTGTACGTTACCTCAGGAAGGAGACAGTTGAAGTTTCTGGGACATATGAGGAAGAAAGACTTGGAGAACCTGATACTCACAAAACAATTCGACGGCAAGAGAGATAGAAAAAACGCATAACATGCTTAATGAACTTAAATGGATCGTGGAACAGAGTTTAGGAGAAATAACCAAAAAACAATTTATTAAGAGCTACAAAGAATATGAAATTGTGGAGAGCTATGATCACCTACGTCCTGAGGGGACACGGCACATAAAGAAAATTCTATTACAACATAAGCATCAATGTGGATCGCTTAGTATTATGACAAATCAACATTTTACGTATTCTTGTTAATTGCCGACCGAAATACTTTTTCAGCATCCAATATCCAAGATGGTTCTCAATAAATACGGAATAAAACACAGTAAAGACCTGGTGTGGACTTAAATCTTTTTGTTTCACCGAGAAGCCAAAATAATTTAAAACACAACAGAACCAAACATGTCTTTTCAACAAAAGTTTCAACAGAATCTGTTAATGAAAAACACCATTCCTCGCTATTTTAAGGCTTACAGTCATGTCACATGGAAACATTGACTCCCATACGCCTACCAAAGTTAAGCAAGGTCGAGCCTGGTCAGTATCTAGATGAGAGACGTCTTGGAATGGCTAGAAATTGTTAATCAGAGGACCGAGTTCCATTTCGCGTTAAGTTCGTCATATTCACTTACGCGTAACTACTCTTGGGAAAGAGATGAATCTACCTCTTCTTCCCCTAGCTATGGGTTAATTAGCAAGACTTGCATCACTAAATTAACATTATATTTCACCCACTGAAAAGAAATTCTTACAATCTAAAAATATTTTCTGGCTTTAAATCACTTTTAAATGGCTGTAGAAAACGAATCAATCAATCACTATTTTAACCATTAGGCAACGCGGCTAATTTCTTTAAATACTGAGAAATATTTCTTCCGTTTTTTTTTATTCTGCAAATTTATGCATCTTCAGATGACTTTATTCTTTTGACAACAAATGTACTGGCACATCGGATTGTAGTTTCAATGGATAAAAGACCGACTACAAGAATGTTGCAATAGTTGTGTCGTTTTGGTGAATGAGTCAGCTTTTATGAACGAAGAGGAACAGAGCGGACAGAAATTTCGAGATGCTTCGAGCATCATAGCAAACTGCAAAATACTGAGACAGTCACCCTCTGCAGAATTCATGGACATTTAGCTATTGTAATTTAAAATAGAAAACCGTATTCTGCTATATTCAGATTAAATCAGATCGATGCAAGTATAGCTTTTATTTAATTGTGCCTAAAACTACAACTGTTAGACGCAGCAATCAGGGCGCCAAAAAAATCCAATACAAAATATAGGATATGCTAAATAAGTTGTTAAAAGTGGTAGGGGTCGAGTGTGCTAAAGCAGATTGTTTCAAAGTTTCCTGGCTCTATATTTTTTTACTGATTCTTTCATAACCTGATATTTTTTAGATATATTATCCGACCATAAACAATTTTTATTTTTAAATAGATACATTTCTTTTCATTTGTACTTACGACAGAAATAAAATAAGCACATCCCATCTTCCCTCTCGCTTGTAACCATCCATCACAATAAAATAAACGTTTTACAACATTAAAGCTGAATTAGTTAAATAATGATAATTTTCCGTCCAGTTAACTGATGTTTCTGCCGCAATTAAGGATTGTGTTTTTTTGTTTTAATACTAACACTAATTAGTTTAGTTTCTTGTGTATAGTCTTGTTTATATTGTAAATATTCGTTAGTGTTTTATTTTTTTTAAATGTTATTTTATTCCTCAGTTTCACAGACAAATTGTACATATAAGGGCTTCCAAGAGAATTTTACATAGAATGGTAATTATAGTAAGAATGGTAATTAAGAATGAGTTGTTTTGGTGTAAGAAATATTGTGGTATGTTTGGGTCAATGACTGTTGCCAGTTAAGTTTAATTATAAGATAGATAAAGACGACTCATCCCCATCTACCATTTGGCCTCATGCCACACTTGTAAACATTGATACTTGTACTTGTGGTACCTGGGGTGGGGTTGAAGTGGCTTCTCTCCAAGAAGAATTTTCATGGGTTTTTTTTCAAAAGATTTTCCCGCAGTGAGTTGCCAATTCTTACTGCAGTAGACTAGTTGCAAATCAAGGATACAAAACACAGTCTGTCATTCTATTTACCCATAGATTGAGGGAGAAGAGCGGGATTCATACATTTCACAAGAGTATTAGCACGTAAGTGAATGTAATGAATTCGATTTGAATTTGAACTCGTCTCTCCAGTTCCTCAAACCGAGCCGCTAACCGTGCATCCTTCACACTGGTACCAATAAATTATTATTAGAAAAATAAAGCTTCATAAGCTTCTACCCAGAGTTGTTACTATATTACAATTTATTTTACTAATTCCCTTTCGGAATATTGGAACTTATTGTCTGCCCAGACAAACTAACTACGGTTCCGAATTCTCTGAACGCTGAAAGAGAGTACCGCCATTGGCAAAAAATCTTCTTGAAGAGATGCTGAGACGGAATAACCAACAAGTTACTTTACATATCAAAGTATGTATCAGCCAGCATCTACGAGTATTTATCAGATGCAACTACATATGAGAAAGCCCAAAGAATTCTGGACGAATTGTAGATCAGAAAGAAAGTCGAAATGGTCGCTCGTCATCTCGCTACAAGACGCAAGCAACCCTCAGAAACAATCAATTTCTTCGGGAACTAGAAAAACTTAGCAAAGATGGCACGTTACAGTTGAACAATGCCGTACAGTGCTAGTAAGGCATGTATGTATGCAAGCTGCATTCACCCTAGTCGGGTTGAGCCGGCTTCATCCCTGATGGAGAAAGATTCATTGGAATTTGTTTATGGGCAGGGTCTACAGTCCTACCCTGTTGTTTAACCCATAACTGGAGAAAAGTGACGGATTAATTCTTCTTCTTCTTCATGTGCCGTGTTCCTTCAGGACGAAGGCGATCATAGACTTCCACTTGGCTCTGTCTCTTGTCACTCTCTATAATTTTTCTTCCTGGTATCTCTTCTAAGCCCCGCCTCGTCAACCATTTGCTCAGACATATCAAGTATGTCTCGTGCTACCTTTCCCTGTCTCTTCTTCTATTTATCCGACCTGTGGGTATCAAGTTCTCCAGGCCTTCCTTCCTCATTACGTGTCCTAGGAACCTATGGACAAACTAATTACGTTTCGAATTCTCTGAGAAAGAGAGTACCGTCATTGACGAAAAAAGCATTTGAAACTTCTTCGAAGAATGGTGCGACTGAATACCGAACACGTTACTTTACTTTACAGACTATGTATCAGCCAGCATTTACGCGTGTTTCTCAGATGCAGCCACATATGAGGAAGTCCAAAGAATTCTGGACGAATTGTAAATCAGAAAAAAAAAAACGAAATGGTCGCTCGTCATCTCGCTATGAGACACCAGCAGCTCTCAAAAATAATCGACGATATTTCTTCGGGAACTAAACAAACTTAGCAAAGATTGCACGTTAAGGTTGAACAATGTCGTACAGTGCTAGTAAGGGATGCATTCATTAATAAATTACTGTCAGTAAAAATTCGGTAGCGTCTGTTAGGAAATGAAAACCTTACCCTGTAGCAATCCTACGACCAAGCAAGAATTTTGAACTTAGCTCAACGTAATTCAGAATATTTAATTCCTGAAAACTCTGAATGTGAAATGACTGAAGGGCTTTCTTCCATTTCTGTCCCCTATCAACCCTTGGATTCTCTTAATTCACCAGAAACCGTGGCCTGGACGATGTCCACTTGTTTTTCTGTGAAGGTAAAATGCACTTATTTTATGGAATGAGGCCTATAGGCTATTCAACATATAAAATGTATATCATCATCTATATGCCATTTCCTTTTCAGAACGTAGGCTTTCCACAACTTCATCTTCTTTGTAAGGCTTTAAAAAAATTATCTTTTTGTTATATCTCTTAAACCTTATTCTGTCATCCATTTACTCAAGCTCACTATGTAGGTTATGCGTTGCGTTCCTTTGTTCCATGAATATCAAATCTTCAAAAAGTTTTAAAATGATTCATGGAAAAGCAACAAAAACCTATTATTAACTTCTTGAATTTATGTTATATAATGGGAACGATATAAATAACAAGGTAAATTCCAAATGGAAAGATTTACACAACACGTAAAGGGTAAACAAATTACAGTTTATTGTACGAAAAAATACAATTAAC